>JASXSY010001790.1:0-79396 GCA_034509805.1 Sipha maydis | reverse complement strand
ATAATCCAGATGTTGATTTAGCAATATCCTAATACTTGTAATGATAACTATTATTACAATTTTTAGATTCTGGCTGTTCTGACTGAAGCGGGTAAAGTATTGGTCTTGCAGTGATGTATTATTTTTTGTGTATTCATCTAGGCATGATTTCGACCAGAAGACTTCCTACTCCAATCTGCCAAAAGGAGAAATAGTTTCTGATAGTAAAGTTTATCTAGTTAGTACTTTCTGGTCATTTTCTGAATTTTTCAATTGTCTTCCACAGTTCTTATCAAACTTTCTGATAGTTAAAAAAACTAACGAAAAATCCCAAAAAAAAAAAAAAAACAAAAAAAAGCTGACATAATTTAATGGATATAAGTGTTTTTACAAAATCCAATTTTTAGAAAAAATAAAAAAAACAAAAATTGTGAAAGCTTTAAATTATCACTGAGTTCTAATATAATTGTTCTTTAAAGATGGTTTCCAAAATATTTATATTTTATTGTATTATTTATAGATATTTAAAATATTTGTGTTCTCTTAACTTTTTATCGTAAAATTTTAATAAAACAATTTAATAACTACAAAGTTGATAATTCGCCTTACAGAAGATTAGATTTTATTGTTTAACTGATAAGTATAATAAATACATGTTTACTATAATTTTAATTAAACAACATATCCATTCCCTCCATCTGTCTTAAATAAGTTTTAACAGTAGAAACAGCTGCAATGATCTTTACCACTTTTCATTAAGTTCATAATTATAATGTATATAAATGTAACACGAGCCGTCGTATTATGTAGTATATTATGCATCATTTCTTGCCATAAGTGCACGTACGTTATATATATATACGTGCTTACATGATTACAAATAGGTATATGTATAATATTATGGTATTCAATGGAGAAAAAAAAGAAAAAAAGATTGACAGCCGACTGCACCAACACTCTCCCTATGGTACGTACACGTCAGTGTGCAGACGTTCTGTCAGCAGCGGGACGTAGCGGCACGCATGTTCACATAAACGTTCCAAGTAGGTACGGCAATTCACTCGAAGTAGTCTTCCGCGAATTCTTCCATCGTACATACATCCTATATTACGCATAAATCTAAATAAACGCTCGTATACATAACACGATTGTATTATTATTATTATTATTATTATTATTATAATATCATATATTATATGTTTGTGATACATATTTGATAACAAGAAGCCCTAGTTTAGGATTTGAGATCGGATCAACCATCCGCCCTCGTCTCCCGTTTACCGTAGGGTTGCTGCAGATAACGCGATGGATGCGAACGCGTAGTCTCTAACACTTCAAAACATGTATAATACCGCGCACAGTCATGGGTGGTCCGCGAACACGTATACACATGTACACACACATACATATGAATATATTTTACACCGTACCGTACTGAATGCCGATGCTGCTTTGCTGCTTTGCAACTCGTCTGACACCACTACGGAATACCATAGATAATAAAGAAATATTCTAATATTTCTTTATTATCTATGCGGAATACGCGTGGTCTTTTAACAATATTATTATTATTATTATTGTGTTGTACAACGCTCGTGAGTCGTTTTCGTAAAAGAAAAAAGAAAAATGCCGATTTACGTGGATAGAATTGTCATTGCATAATCCTAAATATAGTTAAATTCATAAATAGATACACCTATACACAAGTGTGATATATATTATATTAATAAAATATATACAATAAGATCATTCATAAATAAATACACCCATACAAAGGTAAAATATATTTTAATATATTTTATTTTATTTATTTATCTATGAAGTGTAATATATTTTATGATGTATAAACGTGTAACAGTGGTATACATAATACAATCATAAGCGGAAATCCATTGAAAAAGTTGGGGGGCTACGATTTTTCTCATAAACCAAAGCTGTGGGGGGCTATGCCCCCCACACCCCCTTATAAATTATCCTAAACAAATTTTGAATATAATATAAGAAAATAAAACTACAAAATTGTTATGTTTGCAAGAATGTTTGGGGGACTTGGTGGGATTTTGGGGGGCTAAGCCCCCTCAATCCCCCCCTCACCCGATTTCCGCCAATGAATACAATAGTATCATAACAGACCGCAACTGTTATCGAAATAATGAAAGATTTTTAATACGTAAACTAAGCGAATCCAGCGGTTTTCTTTTTCTATACAATTAAATCGAAATTTATTTCTGAATAAAATGCCGTTGAAGAATGAACGAATTTTATAAATCATTACATTATTCGAGTATTGGTTAGAAAATCGTTTTGTTCATCGCACACGTACTTTATTATCATATTTTAGAGAAACTTTTAAAAACAATAGCTCCCTTGTTAAGAGTGTGGTCAAAGAAATCAAATAATATTTGAGTTACGATAGTATACATGTATTTTTCGTACGCACACCGATCAAGTAGTAAATCATAAACATTATTATTACAACTATTATAGATTTTTACTATTGTGTTCTTTTTAAAAATCAGTTCACAAACGGTTAAGTTAAATTTCAGGTAAAATTAATCTATTATGCTTATGTCACTCAAGTTAAGAGTTAAAACCTAATGTACTGATAACTTAACATGAGTTTAATAAGGGGCAGACAATCGGCATGTCATCTCCTTGAAATCCTTCACTAAGACATACCACAATACAAGATAATTATGGAATCACTATGGAATAGTGATGTACAGGAACCAATACTTTCAATACCTATAAATAAGTAGGTATATGATGTAAGTATTTAAATAACATATATAGATATGTAAATTAATTTGGTCAACTTTAGGGACAATAATATAACAAACGTACCTCTGTCGAAAAGTATATCTATTATAAGAGATTGTCATCGTGTGCAATATACTACGCACACATCGTACCAGCTGCTACGACGACGTGAGAAATGCGAATACATTTTTAAATGCAAATTATTATCGTAGAGCATTTTGGATTTTCGTCAACTTATTATTAAAAATCCTGACAAATATTTCCGCGGCAAAACTTGCGTCACTGATTAATTAAAATTTGTTCAAATAAACAATAGGTACGTACTACACCACTAGTGTATTAGTATACATGTGTACATATGTGACGAACACATATATTAAACATGCTGTGATTTCCGTCGGTCTGCTCACCCAGACGAATAACACCAACATTTTCTTCAACGTATTAATATTATTACTACGTTCATATATTATATTAAATTATTCTACTTGCTCGTTCATTATCGTATTAATTTACGAGCGATTTTTTTCCCCTTGCGTCGCGTTTATCGCCGGTTTATCTGACAAGGCGTACGAGTATCTTCGTCCTCACCCCTCGACGCACTACTGCCATTGCGTGAGGTCTAGCTTGTCGTACTGCTACAATACAACCGTCGACGAAGATACGATAACGAAGGACAAAGGGACACGCATTTATAAATATTATATTTTTACATTTTGGAATTTATAATTTTCCTCTTTACCCGTCAATATGACATATGTGTATATATACATATGTATATGTGTGTGAGTGTGTGTAGATAAAGCCAATTGCAGAACAGTAATAATTATTATAAATTTATGAAATCGTCTAAAATAAAATAAATATAAAGACGAACGTTTTATTATGTACATATAAAAGAATGCATGTGTGTATTAAGGCGATTGGGTACCAGTCAATTTTTCTAACTAAATTGTTCACTAAAATTAAATTGTGTAAGCGTAAATTATTATTGTTTCAATAATGGCCATAAGCCATGATTAATACGGATCGCTATACAAGCCATTTTTTTAAAAATATCAAAAATATAATTATAATAGAATACAAGTAAAAACTAAGAATATGATGGCCTGAATTCGTTATAAATGTTTACAGTTTTATAATTGCTACCATTCCTCTCTCTGATCCTACATCTCATGGACTGTGGTATCTAGATACACCCAATTTTTTTAACTTTTGTGTGTACATCAAAAGTGACTCGAATACAGTTTCTGATATTATGGCAGATAAATGGGTATAATAAATCATAAATACGAGATAAGATATAGAAGACTAAAAATGTCTAAAAGAGTAAAACAATAGTTGCAAATGTTACTTCGACGATAAGTGGTGGCAGATTATTTTTGCGAGTATTAAAAATCTTGTGGTGTTTTAAATGTCATACATAATTATATTATGTAACTTCGTGTGTGCTTAAGAACCGTAATCATCTTTACCTTAAGCTTTTAGTCTTCAAAAATTAATATTTTTACCGCGTAATCATTAAGAAGTATTGCGTATGATCTACATGCTATGAAAAGAACATAATAATGTAATTTGATTAGGTAATAGAAATCAAATTATAATTTAAAATATTTGAATAGATATATTCATATATAGATATATATATTTTAATCTATGTACACAGAGCTGTTGAGTTGATAAGTGAATGTTTTGAGGATATTTGGACGCACATACAACAAATATAACTATATATTGTAGTAGTAATAATAAAATACTGATAATATTAATTATTTTTAAAATACGAATTTTTGTACACGGTAAAGAAATAAATAATAATTTAAATTAAAAACCCAAAGTCTTAAGCCAGTACTTACTCGCAAACGGCTCACTGCGTATCGAGTTGCATAGAAACTATTAAGATCTAATTGCGTATCAAGAAAATTTGACAATGTAATCAATGTTGTACATTCAACATTTTATAATTATTAATTAATTTTCGTTTACTTATTTTTCGTGTGACATACTTTGTACAAGTAGATTTTTAAGAATGATTTAAAATGAACATTATAATACATGGGTACTCGATGACAGCTCTTATAATGTCACATATAAATTTAAATAAAAATCCGTTAAAAAAGAGTTATAGAATGTAATCTTCAGAAACTTAGCTTAATCGATCATTTTTTTAGTCGAATAATAGCTTGAAGCTATCATAATAGTAGGTTAACTATTAAAATATTCTCTGTACAAACATACATGTTAAAAAAAAAATAATTAATTAAATTCAGAAAGTCAACATTATTATATTCTTGATACACTTCAAAATAAACTTTGATCTCTTATGTGGTTTTTAGTTATTTTTGATATTTTGAAAAATCCTTTGTTACTTGTATTTAAAATCAACTCAAGCTATTAAAAATTATTTAAATTATAATTCATTAAATATTGAACATTTTTCACGATTTATATCTTTTGAATGAAATCAAAATAAAATTGTATTATTATAATATATTGATTTTGCTCTGAAAATGTATTTACGATAAACTGAAACGTGGTAAAAAAAAGGTATGAAAAAAAAAAATGTATTCAAAATATTATTTTCGGACGAATGTATAGGAATATTTTTTACATCACTCGAGCTTCAAACTATACCGTACATTCTATTTGAAAACCACGCGTAAGCAGTAAGATAATAAATATCTATCATGCGGTCACGCAGGAGCGATTTTACTGCAGGCCGAACACCCCAACGTATTTCTATGTTTACCGCATAAACGCGTAATACACCCATCAAAACGCATGTAAATCTGAACATTTTTGTACACATACACACACATACACATACAAAAATATATGAATGTAATACGTAAGCTGTATACGAAATATTTTTCGATCGAACTGTAGGTTGTAAATCAAAACGACCCCCTCGACGTGTCCGAGCACGGGGTTCGTTAATCAATGACACGAGGTTATCCCGTGGATAATTCATGTTCGACCAATATTGTAATTTAAATATTTCATGTTTTCCGTGTTCGAGTGTTGTGCCTACGTACACGGTCACCGAAAATGCGATATATACATACGGGTACGTCGACAAAATGTACATGAGTGTTCCATAGGTCTTTTCAACGTAGATACACATAACACACAACGGTATATTATAATTATTATATAGGCGGGTTGGTATGTATCGGTCTTCACACGCGTGCGTACCTCTAATGCTGCATACGTGTAGTGATTTTCATTAACCCGATAAAAATAATACAACTCACGGCGGTATACCGCTGTGGGTGTACCCTATGTCGACTTGCGCACCGCGCATATTACGCATAAACACACGTTTATTTCATCAGATATCAAATACAAACCGACTGTTTCCATTGTATATACACCGCAGCGTATCACGTATTTTTCTTTCGAAATTACATCTTATTAACGAAGTATACACGCACGTGTTGTACTTTCGGAAATATATTATGTACACAATGTTTCGGTTCACAATAGGTGCTGTTGCGGTGTACTCGGAAACGTTCACATGTAAATATTACGCCACCAAGGATATTATGCACATCAAGTTTATACTGAACTTTATAATCATACCGTTTGAATAACATTACTATTCACAAGCCCACAAGTACGAAACCTGTGTGGAATATATATTCGATACGATTAATTATTCGAAAATGACTGCATGCGCAGTTCTCTTCTCGGTATCAGACATCATTCGTAAAGCACAGTATACGAAAACGTCTAACGTTATAGTATGTAAATTGAAATCAGTGCGTTGACTAGTGTGCGCATATATTATAATTCAAATACGGACAAATCTCTATTTAACAAACTTTATGGTTCAATGAACGGAATTCGAAAAACAGAAATTTCGATAAAAACAAATACACATATTTTCACTTAAAAACTTGTTTTACCGTACGAAATATATGTAAACAGTAATACGCAATATATCTAATTATAACGTAAAACAATAATAATAATAGTTCGAAAGGCACACTGTAAAATTTATACTCATACCTATAAATAATTTAATTTGTGTATATTATAATTGTTACTATTCAATTTTGTCAAAGTACTACAATTATTTAAAGAAATAAAATTATCGTTTGGTACATTTTCGGTACTTAAATTTAAACCACGACGAAATATGTCGAAAACCGTTTGACGTTCTCGAAATTGTATATTGTCAATACTTTTAAAGACTCTAAAGTACAAATATATTATTATAAATTTTTAAAATAATGATATAAGATCAATTTGTTAAATTGTAACGGTTTTTTTAATGAATATCTTATAGTTCTAGAAAATAAAAAGCCGGTAAGATAATAATGGCAGAAATTCCTCCATCGTCCCTTCGATCCTTGGACTCGATAATGATAATGGGTGTTTTGAATTCTAAATAATTGATAACTATTTTTTTAATAAAATGATTCTGAGTAAAGCTTCAATGCAAAAATACGCCGCTTAATTATTTTACCATTTTTAATCTAATTGTAAGTAGGTTACTTTTTTTTTATCTACTTGTTTAAAATTTTCTTGATTGACGAAGAAGACATTTTTTTCACCAAATGTTCAATAAATGTTATTCTATCTCTATATAATGTTTTATTATGATTGAATGGAATGATTTTTTTTTTTTTTTTAAATAAGTATTTAAAGTTGAAAACTTAAGTAAAAACAGTAAATTCCGCAAAAATCGCATAATAATTCACTTAATTATTATAAAATTATAATAAAATATGTTTTTAAACTTATATCTTGATTAATAATTTTTAAAATTTTTTTAGTATCGTAAAATAAGTATACGATTAAAATTATATTAAATTTTCAAATTTTCATATCCAAAAATAAAAATATTATTACATAAAAACATTTAAAAAATGAGGCATTTTCAAACCAAAAATGCTTAATTTTTTTTTTTTTAAATTTGTTAAATATGAAAAAAAAAATGTCTTTGATGTAGGGTAAAAGTTTCAAGTTTCTAGCCATATTATTTTAGAAATTACATCTATAACACTAAAATCTGAAATGTGAAAGTCTCGTTTAAAGCGCATTTTCACCGTTTTTACTTGATTTCTCGGAAGTTTTTCCGCACTTAAGGGAAATTTATTGAGATGTTAAAAAAAATACCTTTCTAAAGTACCATCGTAGGTAGATTTTCAATCGATTTAATTGTTAGATGAAACTTTTGGACCAGTATTTCTATTCGAAAAAGTGTTAACAGAAAAAAATATAAAAAAAAAATATTATTATCAAACCATAAGAAAGTTTACTCAGAATCTAAAATCATCACGTAGAGAGTTTCATTTAATAAAGATTAGACTATTATTTTATTTTACTAAAAAGTCGAGACAACGTGAAATATTATGCATTCGTCAAATATAACTTGTAGAAAATTTAAATCGTAAATCGTAAACAGTAAACACATTTTTATGCCGGTAGTAATTAGTATCGTATACAATATATAACATGACATTGATATTTTTATAACAGTGTGAGAGGCCTCTTTTCTCCAAAATTCTAGAATTTGTTCGTATTGTAACGCGATAAAACACACTCTGCAAATAACTCAGGAAATATTCAATAAAACTTTTTCGATTTAGTATCAAAATAAAAGTTTGATTATTTTACATATAGCAGGTGCATAAGGCATGTTGGATATTTCGAAAAAAATGTCATGCGCTCAGTGCTGGTTCAATAACCATGTATAATTGGGGCTGGCATGTGTATTATATGATTAAAGGCACGGCGTACTTAATAAATGAAATAATAATATATTCCGTTGTCACGCGCGTTCTTTTGTTCTTACTTTAGTCTGCGTCACGGGTGTATTATATTCTAAATTTACAATTTATAATATTTGAACTACGCCCCCCTACCTTCACTAGATATTTAGTGTAAATCCGCATCTCTACATGCGCCTACATTTAAATCAAGTTTAAGTACCATATAGTACGCACATAGACGGTTTTGGTGTGTCGAGATGAAAAATTAAAAACAATGAATGCCGTAGCCGCCTGCACAAACCTATTATGACTAAATATATACATATATATATATATATATGTATATGTATATAGTGTACAAGTGATAGGTGTTACGAAGTACTTATACGTTATTATTATTATTATTATTATTATTATTATTTTTAATTCTTTCTCTCCGTCTGTCGAAATGTTTTCACACCGACGATGGGAACCTCCTCGCGTGCGTGAATACAGAACCCACTCTTCGGGGTATGCGCCGCGCACACAACAGCAGCGTTATACGTACATGCGCTCAGACGTGTACACACAGGAGACGTGTCTGGTCCGTGAGCAGTGAGTGCATATAATAGCGGACGGACGGACGGACAATCGCGCGTGTGCGCTGCTTGTAAGGGGCGATGATGGATCAGCGCCAGAGCTCGCGCGATCAACACGAATGACGTGACGGCGGCATACATCATCGCCGCCGACCGAGGCCCGAGTTGTTACGATCGAATGCGTTTTCTAGTCGCGTTTCAGCGGTTTCGAAATTCGGGGGGCGAAAATCGTCGTCTCGTCTCAAATATGTACGGTACGGTTGCCGACAAAAGCGTGAGTAGCGAGGTGGTCGCCAACTGCTTTAATAATGTGTTATTACTGGACTCGGTACCGTGATCGAAATCCTCAATGTTCTGTTGTAGAGAGTTGCCTACCAAAGATTGTGCAAGTTTTGTATCGCAATTATACGTTCCAATATCGAAAGTAACGATTAAAGTACGAGATTTCTTAGGTTATCTTTAGGATGCCTTAATTCACAACTGAATTAGGTATCGGGAAATTTAAGTATTTCAACGTTACATTGTATCGAGCAACCTTCGTTCAATTATCATAAATTTAAATGTTTAGGATATTTTGGGTGATTCTAAGGATTGCTATAGTCAAAAGTTAAAACACATAATTTCTGAATACTTAAAATATCAAACCCTACATACATATATCTCCGTAGTCGGTAAATATTAGTAGGTCAAAAAAATATAATTTTACAGATACGTTCTAATTAGACAAAGTTGTATTATAAAAGAACGAAAACAAAATGTTAAGGTCTTCGGTCGTGGACGTAAAAACGTTATCATCGAATTATGTGTTTAATTAAATGTTTGTCATTTTTATTTGTACTATTGTGTGCCAAGTTCTTCTGTGGTGATCGTGTAACGCAATCACTACAATATAATTTTCATTATTTCAAAATCTACTTTTTTTTTGTGTGTGTCAAATCTGTATACGTTGAAGTGATCGTCGATAAACGACTATAAATATAAGTGTTGATGTATTTCAAAGCTTATTTATTTTGGTAAACTCTTCGCATCATTCTGACTACTTATATAACTATAATATTTATAATGTGAATATAAGTTTGGTTACTAATATCATGTTTACACATTTTATTTTTATTTTATAGAACCAAAAGCACTTTTAATTTCTTAAGTATCATAAATTATGTTTTTAAATACGTCATTTATGTAATATCTATTTACTGAAGACCTAATCAAGCCTAGTTAATACCCCATGAAAAAATATTCCGTTCGTGTCTTATAAATATTCAATCGAAATAATTATTATACTACGGAAAAGTATGAATTACAAGTATCAACACTATTTAATGATTTATTTATTTAACGTTTTAACACTTTTAATACTCGTAAAACTATACGTAAGTTAAAAAATATTTCAATAGTTAACAATTATATGCCTATTCTACAGTGGTGTAATTTTGTCATGTTGTGGCGGGGGATGAAATGTTCGTACATTTTATCCCCGTCCAAATCACAATTTTTTTTTTTTATAATCATTTAAGCACCTCTCAATACAACTATATAGCTATTGTGATCTGTATACATTATAATAAATGATAAAATAATAGTTGTATATTAACATTTATATTTAAGCAATAACTTTATTGGTACCTACTACCATTGATTATAGAATAGATATTCTGTTCTATAATCAATGCTACTAACTAGATATAGATAGATAGTTACATTAATACATTACAAATCACAATAAAATATCTACTCTACGTGGTTTTAATGTTAATTCATTAAGCACTTCTTCAGGGTCAATTTTAACATTTTTATGTATTTATGTACAGCCAACATTGCAAGACCATTTAATCGATTCTGTGGAACAAAAGAGTAAAGCATTACACTTAAATTTATGACTTAATCTCTACCACAGAAAGTATATTATGAAAATATTGAATATATTTTAATTAAGATTCAAACTCAGACATTGTATTTCTTAAATATGTTTTCATTCTTTTCAAAATTGAAAATATATGTTCTGGCGATGATGTTGACACTGGTAAAGTGCATAACACTTTTAGGAAAAAAAAATGTTGGGGTAGATGTCTTTATTATAGATATCTAATGCCTCGAGTCTAGTATTAGGTATTTTTTCAGATCTTTTTATCTTAGTTCACCACAGTTTTAATTCGACCAATGAATCATTAGACATCATGATAAATTGTAGTTAATTCAGTAAATTAATTTTCATCTTTTTCAGTTAGGTCATGTTTAGAAAATAAGCATCCAAATCCTATAAAACGATTAAATCAAACATTCAATTAATTAAAAAGTTAACAAATTTTTTTAATGAAAATGCAAAGAAATTCAAAATTTATAGTAATTAAGTGCCATTAAAAATAGATGCATGAGATAGAAATCTTTCTGTCAACTCGCATATAAAAAACTTAAGATATGAAATAAAAATTGTAATTCTATAGTATTCTTCATCGTTAAAATCCCTTGCATTATCTAAACTCGAATTTCCTCTATTTGCTTGTCTTTTAGTAACTTTTTTTACAACTAGCTCAAGTTCAAATACCAAAGTAGTTTACTTTAAGTTACCAAGACAGTTTGTAATTAGTCGAATATTTGATGATTTTAAAACTGCTAAATTTAATGTGTGAGTAGCACAATGAACATAAATTACTTTAGGATATTTTGCTTTAGCTATGCTTTGACTCCTTTGTATTTACCACTCATATTAGATACACCATCCTTTGTCCAATAAAATATTCACAATTAACACCACAAAACACATTACAATTAGTATGTAAATATCAATAAATTATTTAAACTGATTGTTTTGATAAATCATTACCATTTATTATAGCAGATGCCAGGTCAGTTTCCGTTAAACTGTGAATAATAACAAATTGAAGAAAACTTTCATTAACCTTATTATTATTGTTTATAAAACGAACGCATAATGTTAGTTGTTCTTTTGTAGCAATATCTGTTGTTTCATCAGCTAAACCTGCTAGCAGCATTGACTTTCAAAACTATTTCTTTTAAAATTAATTAATCACAAATACAAATAACTTCATTTTGCATCTTTGGTGATATGTATTTGTAACCTCTTTCTTCATCAATGATATTATTTAAAAAAGTATCTCCATGGGATCTATAATTTAATATTGCCCGAAAGTTACCTTGGTTTTCAAACTCTACAATAATAAAAATTAAGTTGATGCAATTTAATACCCATTAATAAATTAAAATATCATCGACTCAACATTATCAAAATAGATAATACAAAACATATTACCGAGTTCCAATAGTTACCATTTATTTTCTCCAGAATCGCGATGTCCTCTGAGTGCAATTTCTTGTCGTCCATATAAAATACACATTCACAATACACACAATATACTGCAGTACCTATAAAGTATAAATATTAAATATATAATATTTTTAGTAAAATAATAACATAAATGAGTTCGAGGATTATAAAAAAAAAAGGCCATAGGGGGGGATCGGAACCCAAATCCCCCCCCCCGTAATTACGCCACTGTTGTTCTATAATTGTTGTTTAAATTTTAATATAAGCATCTACTTATGAAAAATTATTATTTATGAAACATTGCTATCAGAATAAACATAAATAAAAATACTAATAAAAAAATACATTATAATGCCAATATAGTTAAACGAGGAATTTATAACAAAAGTAATAACTTTTATTTTTATTAGTAGCAGTAATGAATATTATTACTGTATTTATTTATACTCGTTATTTTATAATTGTTATTAATAGTAATGGTAAGTTTAATACTCAATTTATTTATGGTATATAATCTGGAAAATCATGAACTAAAGGCATAGCTACTCAGGGAAAGAGCCCCGATGTCGTAAATATAGTAAACTCCCTAACTAATATTATTTTTATTCGAAAATTTAAAGTACACACGTCATATTGTCTTTTAAAATGTGTACATTTATCGTTATTGTTAATTATTAACAGACACACAACGAAAAAATTAAATCCGTAAACTTAAATTTTTAATATAAAAAACATATTGCATATTTCTTGAATATATTGATACTAATGGTAATTGGAATTACCAAGTATAATTTATGAATTTTCTGTTAAATACATCAACATTGTCAATTATTTTAAATAAGTATAGTCTCAGGAGTGTTCAAGGATCCCAAGACACCCTCTTCTTGGGCCCCGTAACACTATCCCATTTTGCCCTAAGATAGCTACGCCACTGTCGTGAACATACTTGCTTCACGCATAAACATCTCCCATAAAATCATAAGACTTGGTTCAAACATTGGTTTAAAAACAAATAGGGTATTATTTGAAATCGATTAATTACAGTTTTAAGTATAGGTACGTGTCATGTTTTGAGGTGTTGAACATCGTATCGTGTATTGAAATGTATTTATTAGTTTGTTACGATATGGTATAGGTGTACCAGATACCTATGGTAATATGATTATCGTTAAGTACATATTATGAATAGTAAAACCTCGATTATCCGTTTATTTTCATTTTTTTTTTTTTTTATCAACACAATTTCATCCGTCAACTTCTGTTATACGCAGTGACACACACACGTGGAAGGAGGGTTGTTCGTACACGAATCCAATTTACTTGGTGGACATAATCACCAACCTGTCTCCCAGAGGGCGCGTCGGCAGTCAAGCTTTCGCACAACTCCTGCCGCCTCGACCTCTCAATAGAAACCAGGCGCGAGATTTAGCGAGTCGCGGTCGTCTCACCATCGATCGGCCGACTTGCGATCCGGTCGGATGTTTATGTTCTGTGCTTTTACGGAAAATTCGTCGTGCGTCCTGTGTCAGTTCCGTCACGTGTACGCCCATTAAAGTCGCGTTAAATTGATGCCGCGCGTGATTGTCTTTACTCACCGTTTATTTAATGCTATTGGCGATGTCCAACGTTATAACAAGTGTGTTCACTTGGAAGTAGTGTCACGGACATCAGACGAAGACTTCTGGCGGTTTTCTATTCGTTACACGTGTTTTATCGCTTTCACGTGGGTGATACTACACGTGCTAGTGCTGCGCCAGGTACAGGCTCTCGCACTTTGTCAAGCGAACTGCATTGTGTTGTAGTTGTCGATTTATTATTTGTCGTTTGTTTCTTTTTATATTCATGTTTATACTGCATCAACGCGTAATGTTATTAACATTATTATTAGATTGAAAAGTGCATCTGCGTCGCATGTTGATTTACCTTTTTTGTTATATGTAAGTGCATCCCTTTTTCTTCTATTGCAGTTCAATGTAACACTTTGTAATAATGTAATAATAATCATCGTTCTTATTGCCATATCAACTTTATGTTCTTTTTTTGTATACATTTATACCTCTGGAAATATCCTTTAGAACTATTAGTGACCTTTCATTGTAATAATTTAGTACAGTCTTATGTTGACATTTACGTCAAATCGGTTTAAGCTAGAACAAGGGTTAATCTCCTCCGAAATGTCTTTCTTCATTAAATTTTTACCATATGTCTGCATAGGGCTGTACAAAATTAATCTCTATAGTAAATAGACTCAACCCTCATCCATAAAAAAAATTCTGTACGCGCAGTGGCCAGTATAAAGCCCGATTCACGTCCGTCCGGCCCGGCACGGACCGTTACAGCGCGCACAGGCATTTCAAACCGTCCAAATAATATTATAAAATAATATTCATATGTTAACGCAGGTAGTCGTTCAGTGCAGTTCAGTTTTCAGTAATCTATGTGTGATTCAATATTTGTTGATGTTCAGTAATATTTCAATAATTGTAATATAATTTAAAGGGAAGATAAGAATCGAAAATTAAAAAAAAGTGCTATGACTGGATCTCAAGTAAACTACATAATAATTTAAAATATATTTTCAGATTTATTATCACACTAACAGTTTAATATGTTATAAGTTACAATGGACAAATTTTAGAGCATTTTTTCGTCAAAAAAAAACCGACCGGTATCGAATAAGAGGATTCGATCCACGTAGTTTTTTAGGAAATTAATATAGGCAATTCATTATACACGTACGTGAACGCCATAATTATGTGTGCAGAGTAAATGATCACTTATGTGATCACCCCGCTCTATTTCCTTTTCTAGTATGCCGCGTCGGGCCGTGCCACTAATCTCCGTCCTGCTTATCACCCAACTTAAGTCACCGAACAACGGTGGTGGAAGATCCGATTTTTACAATTGAAGCCCGTTTATACATACGTATTTTATTACATTATTGTCGACATAATCGACAATTTACTCGGAACATAAATAAAATCAACAATAACGAATTAAAAAAAATTGATTATTATTTAAATTTTGAAATTAAAAAAAATACTAATAATTTAAAAGTCATGAATCAATAATTTTCGGTAATACGTTTTCGATGAACAGTTTTACTAATTTTGCTATTAAATCTATTCAGAACTCGTCATTCTTCTCAATTTTTAATTACTTATTTTATATTAAAACTTTATCATTAGCTGTACCATACACAAAATGCAAATGAGCTCCTAATGTCTATTTGTAATATTTTCACTTTCATTTGTTTACAAAATATCTATAGGTTCTTCTCCCTGCAGCATCTAAACGCAAGATGTATTACTTGCTTATTACTTTAAGGGATATTATGAAGTGTAGAATAGCCGCTTGATATCATTGGGCCTAACTAATCGCAATTCTCAATCATATACGTGTAAAAGTTACTCGCTTCACACAACGACTTACCGACCTAAACATTTTATATTTGAAATTTAGTTTATGTAAATGCGTGGTTTTCATGTGTTTAAGATGATGCAAGTATTAGAATTTCAACATGAAATTTAGTTTTTTAAATATTAAAAATATGAAAAGAGACATTTTTGTCATTGTCACGAGTGGCGATCGAAACATCGATCATCACTATCTAATCTAATTTTACGTATTTTACACACTACACGCACACACACACACATATAATATTCGACTAATAATATAGATATAAATACTCTTGAGCGGATCAAGAATAGCTCAAAAATTTAATCTTGTCCAACAGGTAGTACAACGTCTGCACGGTCTTAAAGTCGCGGACGTCTGCCAAAGCGGCGCGCACGCGATCCGTGCTCGCGGTGTCCGCGGCTAGCGAGAACAGGTCGGGCGCGAACGGCGCGTCGTCGTCCGCGTTCAGCGGTTCCTCTGAAAACGCTTGACTGACCTCGTTGCACTTGAGCAACAAAGCCCGTTCCGGCGTCACCATGACCATCTTGAACGGGACGCTCGCGCCGCCACCGCCCGCTGGAACGGCGGCAACAGCACCGGCGCCGGACTCGTTGGCGGCCACTTCGTCGACTGGTATCTCTTTCATCTGCATCACGATCCGGTTGGTGGCCACGTGGACGTTCCACCGGGACGCGATGAACTGGTGGGTACTGCTCAGGGCGGCCATGCACCGGTACGTGTGGCGTTCGGCGACCGCGTGCTTGGGCGGCCGGCGCCCGTCCACGTAATGCAGCGCGTCCGGCGCAGGAAACAGGTTGACGCCACCGCGACGCAGCAACCGCACCAACTTGTCCGGCCGGTGGTACACGCCGATCATCTCCTGCAGCGCCACCGTGGTCGCGTTCTGCAGCTGCACCATGGCCACGTGGTCGCCGCGCACCGCGAACTCGATCAGCACCGTGGCCGCGGTCACCGACAGCACCACGCCGCTGTCCGGGCTGCTGCCCTCGGGCCGTATCTCCCACGACTGGAACGGGAAGTTCGAGTACCGGTTGACGGCCAGCCCGAACGAACCCATCCGACCTGCGCGGAAAGACACCATCTGCTTCTCCTCGTTGAACCTGCAAGTGCACCCGCTCGCATCAGTTATGCATATATATACTTATGAGCAACATTTTCCTACAGGGACACATTTTGTTTTTGTTAACCCTTTTAGCCACCGATTTTGGCCAAAGTTCTGAGGGTGGCGCATGTACTGATTGCTCTCAAAATGTATTTTATTTTACAAACTACCTGGAGCAAAATTGCACCGGTTTCCTTTAAATTATTATATGCCTAATCATTGACCACAAAACTAGTCACCGTCCTAACACAATTTCAAAAAACCTATACAATATCATACAAATTTTATATTTATACATTTTTTATATAAAATTCACGCGGTTCAATAAGGTTTGTTTGGAATGTAACTGTGGATCCAGAGGTTGGAGTGCATGACTGGTATAAACTGAAATTGGAGTTGTGTTGTTTATGTGGCAGCGCGAAGACATGTGGCATGTCTTGTGTTTTTTGATTTTTTGGTTCTTGATTTCTTTAATTTAAGGCAAACGATATTCATAGTTTAAGATTTTTTGTAAAAATAGTAGCAACTATGTAATTAAACCAATGAAGTATGAACATAATACAAATATAAAACAATGAAATACGATTATCCCGAGAAAATCTTCAAATAATTTAACTATAATTGTCATTAATAATGCAGTATTGTTTAAGTATCAGAAATTGTTCCATTGCCTTTAATCACGCATACTTTATTATTTATAATGGCATTATATTTAATGAAATTCTTATTCGTATAATATTTGTTATTGAAAGTATCACAGGTAATATTACTCTAAATGCGTAACATAAATTTCGATTTATTTATACGCTAGCCAATGTATATCCTGTCTAGGAGTGGAGAGACAAAGAAAAAATTTGACCTTAATGATTCATCTTATTCCTATTTTTAATCCTACAGTTTTTTCGCATTCCATAACATTATACTGTGTACAAATCACTTTAAACAATTATAGACTACATTTTAATTTTTCCGATTAAATTCGATAGTACAGTTTCTTTATACGTTTACTATAGTGAGTGTATTAGCTATACAATATCATAGATTTATGATAATTATTTTAAATATAATATCATTAGGCGCGCGCAGACTTCTGAGTTAGGTATGGCTAAATTCAATCTGACCACCCACCTCCCCTGACATGGTCACACAAGATAAGAATTCTAGACATTTTCACTACAAACTTCGAAACAACCCCTTTTTTTTTTGGTGACTGGAAAATGTTATCACTCATTTTTCATTATTTTGCACATAAAAATCATCAATCAAATATTGATTGATTTAAATTTGAACCAAATATAATTTAATACAATAATTTAAGAATGTTCAAAACATAATATATAATATTAACAATAATTGTCAATTAACATTAATATTTATTATTGTAAATTATTCGTTATGTAATTTTTATCTTGTACATACATACATTACATACAATTATTATGTTATCAAATAATGTAATGTAATTGTAAAATAATTCCACGATTTCCTTCAATTAACTGCTTAAATTCTTCAATGACCTCATAATAATTGATATTTCCCATTTCTTCTTAGTAACTGGTGTTGTGAGCCACTCGTTTGAGTCCGTAGGCTCTGGATTTTGCGATCGGTTCGGTTAGTTCCACCGATCACAAGTAACGTTTGAGTTCGCACTTTTGAGAGTTTACTAGGAAGATACTAGATCACACACACGATATAAGAACTAACACAATTTATTGAGTCGTTAAATGAATATCTACACTCACAAGGAATTACTACGCTAAATGCTGTTACACGACTGACTACTTGATGCCGTTTATGTAATGTAAATAAAAAGGAATACCTAAAAGCTTACTTTATAATAGTATGTACTAATTTAATCTAATCTCAGTATAAAATAATCTTTGTAATCGTATAATAGAATAAAGCCATAATACTCAGTCTTACTACGAATTAGTGGAATTTTATCCTGAAACATTAAAACGTAGTCGTCTTATTTTAGCAATAAAATTTTATGAAATTAACAATAAATTAATTTATTATTAATTATTAAGTAATAAATTTATTATAAAGTTTTATTTAATAAAACAACATTTTATAGATTTATCGGTGTACACTATATTATGGAATTGAATTAAATACTCGAAATTATACATATAGGTATGTATTTCAGTGTTATGAAATTATAAGGAGTAACTTACTAATAATAAGATATATTCAATATATGTAATTTAATATAATATCGTAATGTTTTCATTTTTAGTTTATTGTTATTAATTTAATATGTTTTGTTATATTTGATAAAAACGAAAAAATGAAAAATTAGTTTTTTACCTGACATCATATATATAATCAGTTGTCCAAACTTTTTTTTCTTCATTCCAAATGGCTGGTTTAGGGTTTTCGAACCAAAGCACATTTTCTGGTAACTTGATATTTACCATTGTCAGTCTCTTAAGAGCTTCTTGGTTTTGTTTCTTGACATCCGTTTCTTCGTCTTCCGACGATGTAGACGAAAAACGTACAGACAATTGTAACGGCTCGTATTTTTCATGATAATCGATTGGTTGCAGATCAGCAGGGCCTTCGAGAATTACGACTACATTCCCATCTTGATGTTCAACAGGTTGCATGGGAAGTTTCCACATTTCTACATTAAATGCTCCACCAATAATCCAGTATCTAAAAAAATTTAGTTTAAACAGTAACGTATTTCACATATAAAATATGTACTTCAGAAAATGAAAACTAAATACACTATATGTTTTCTCTTAAGTACTTACAATTTGTATTATAAAACACTTACATGCTATTTATGTTTTTAACTATACTGCTTGTCATAAATTATACTAACAGCTTTAAAAGTTTTAAATTGTTTCTTAGTTAGGTATACTAAGCCATTAAAGTATACTTATACTAAGTTAAATATGTGTAATTTGAAATACTATGTTTTACTTTACCTTAAAAATAATGCATTTTTATATGTAAACTTAAGCTAAATAAATTTTGAATGAAAACACTCCTCAAATAAGATAAAAAATTAAATTCATCAAAACTTTAAATTCATAAATATATTTCAATATTTTCCAAAGAGTAAAAATTATTCAAATCATATTTTGTAATAATGCTAATATCTGTTTCTTTCAATTGGTGTGCATTCGTTATTAGTTTATAGATATGTCCGTTACAACAAACACCAAACAAATTAATTTAGGTATAATATTTATTCAACCTATTCTTGGATAAATATTTAAGTACAGGGGCGGCTTAGGTTATATTTTCTTAGTGAGCCAACTTATGTATCACTCCCCCTACCTCCATAACAAAATTAAGCTATAATAATATTCTCGTTTCTTATAGTATAAAATGTAATAAGTAATAAATAATAATGTGATCATTTAAAAATTTGGTAATCCTAAAAATGACTTCGTCTGTCACTGAATTCATGATATTAATGTTGCATAAAATGCACGACGAGACACTTAAAATTGAAATGAACCGACATGTGCGACGACTCGAACAAGACAGAAATATAAACTAATATTGAAAACGGTTTCATCGGGCGCTGTGACAATAATAACGATTAATGATTATCCATGCTGAACGTGCTGCAATCACGGCTGCGGGCTGTCCATAATACAACATATATTATTAATATTCAGAGGCGATGAAAAACGAGCCTCACGATGATCATTGCGCGTACGCAATTCTGCTTAATTAACAGTCGCGTGCATTCGCGTACTTACACGCATATGTGTGTAATTAATGTACACAATAAAGGCAGGCTACACGGGTCGATAGCGGTCGAACAACTGATGGCGAAATCGAAAACAAATTAGCAGGTCATACACGGAAGGTTTTCCCGTCAGTTTTGGAATGGCATTCCAAAACTGCCGATCAGATCGTCATATCTAGTCCGTCGCGGTACAGAACTTTTGATACCCATTCACTGTCATTCCAGATCTGTCAAATTAGCCCGCCCCCTTGGAATGTAACGGTTAGATATGTAGGTATATGTTCAAAACTGTCAATATTCCCGCGGTTATGATGTGTTGCTAGATCTTTTGTCATGTTAGAAATATTTTTTGCCATTCCTACGGAACAGTACCTAATACGCAGTTTACTTAGTAGTGTGTTCCCGTTGTAATTATAAATATTATATATATTTAATATAATTTGACGTTAAGTCTGAATTAACCACATAAAATGTACAAAAACAAAAAAAACAAAATTGCAATTATATGTGCTATGGCAATCGTTGCGCACGAAATCTACGAAACGTGCGTATGCTCTATTTTTTAAGTTTCGGTTTGTATATTCTTTGCTTTTCAATTGCCATAAACAATTATATTGTTTATAGCAACAAATAAAAACTATGAGCAACTCCTTACTCCACTCGGAAAAAGACATAGCAAGAGGTATAAAAGAGAAAAAATATAAAAGTACAAATTTTAATTTAAAAAAAATCAACGACACCACTAAAAGCGTGTAGGTTTAGAGTTTCAACTAAAACTGTGGACTGTAGACTGTGACCGTCCATACACGTACAAGTCAAATAATAATATTTATCTTTCAAAAATATCTTTAGCGATAACGTTCGATTCCCGGTCTGTGATATTTTTATCCCATATACGTACGACCGACCCGTGTAAACCATCTTTAAAAATGCACAGACGACGTTAAATGGTGCCTCTCTGACGTCATCGTAATATTTCCGCGGTCTGAAATATTAGCGTTTATTTCCGTAATAATTATATCATACATTTCTATTCGGATTATCACTAATTTTGGTAATAGAAACGGAATAATATTATACAATAATAAAATAAATGATAATTCATAGTGTTAAACTTTGTAAAAAAAAAATCATAAATACGGTAAAAATTGTTAACGAAATGTGTGCTATCGGCGAGCCAAGAATTATACTTTTAGAGTATTATTTACTACAAAATGTTAGGTGAGGCGCTGCCTCACTCGCCTCACCTTAAAAGCTGCTACTGTTTAAGTATTAATAAGTGTTTTACTGAAATAAAAATGTTTGGAATTTTTGTTTGATTATTTCTTACTAGGTATAAAACACTGTAAATATTACTCAAAAATTATTTATTTATTCTTCAATGTATGAGTGTAAATGTACAAAAAATGTATATAAAAATGCATTATTTAGAAAAAGTAAGAGATTCCTTTTAAATATTAATATTATAAGTACCTTCTTGGATTAAGTTCATTTGGTTTTTCTGGATATTTTAATGAAATAGAAATTTTTTCCATCTCTTCTTGTTGCTTTTTTTCCATTTCCTGACTAGGAGATTTTTTGAAATCGATGTGTATCGTTGATTTACTTGTTTTTACTTCTTCTGGAATTTGAAGTTCATCTCTTATCTCGACCTCATCTTTGCGTTCTTCCATTTCTTCTACTACTTTATATTCTGATATGTTTTCTATAATACTTTCTGTTTCATTTTCTCTCAGTTCGTCGATGTATGCTTTTAAATCGTCTGGGTAATTGCTTGGGTCAACTGCTGTAAACAATTTTAGTTTTTCTTCCATTTCAATGACCCATAATTCTTTTTTTACTTGTTCCTTTTCTTCGTTAAATGTCTGTATTATCTGATTGCGCTCTTCCCACATATCCACCGAATACTGCCACAGATCTCGAGTATCTGACTCTAGTGATTTCGATGCATCAAACTCAGCCATTCTGTCTGTAAAAGGATCCCAGCGTAGCCACAGAGCCATTATTGCCATATGCTGTTGTGAAAGTTGTGGTGGTATATCCACCATGACCAGACATTCTGGGAAATCACATTTTGGGGGTGGTCTATCATCTGTTCGTAATCTAGGCCTATGACATACTGCATGCAAGCCAACAGCAAATGCTTCACAAGAATTTTGATAACCGACAGTTTCTAAATCTATTGGATCCATTCTGCGATCATAATCACTCAACAGATGATAACATGCTCCATACACAATTTCTACCAATAGTCTTCCCAAGTTATCTCTAGCTTCTCGAAAACATTGAAGTTTAAATTGATCTATAACCAAATATGTGTAATCAGTGTTTTAAGTACTAAAAAATTGCGCGAAAGAATTTAAAAAAGATATTTTGTGGTTAACTTGCTTGAGTCTATATTTCTATCTATGATACTCGCACCATGAGGTTTCAGACTCTTATATTTCCACCTCAAGTTTAACATGATGCGATAAGGATTTTGATAACTGATTTGAATTTATTATAAAGCCTACTCAATATTCCCACAATTTTGAATGTCTCTTATAAAATAAAATTTAGCATATTGGAAGTATACAAAGATACAAAAATTCATAATTTAGTATGTTAAATGCAAAACTAAAATAAAAAATAGAATTCCCCATACCAGTTAGCTACTTCACATTTTTAAAAAACAGTTGTTTTATGAATATTGTTTTATTTATTGTACACCGTAAGTAAGTATAAACATTTCGATAAATTTTAAATTTTAAAATAGTACATACATTTTAATTCTGTAATAAATATATTATAACAGAAGATTTAATTAATATTTGGTAAAACATTTTTATTTTTATCTTTTAATAATAGTATAAGAGGTATCTTACTAAAATTCAGTGGTAAATCCACGATATCGTCTACTGCGTCCATAATGTTAAATATTTCTAAACATTTATCCTCGTAGGAGTTCCAATTCTCATTAGCATAGTTTACTTGTTTCCGGAAAAATAGATACGTGTTAAGTTCTTGTACAAGTCTAGGATTAGGAGTACCGTTACACTCTATTGTATGTTTCCAGTCCAATTCATCACGATACATTTGGTCGTGTTCATATTTTTTGTGAGATAATGCCGATAACATTTCACAGGTGGGTTTTAAACGTTTCTCACGAAGCTGAAATTAATATTAATCGATTTAATTTTAATTTATATTAAAATTAAAATATCTTACTCAAATTAAATTCAAAAAAAAATTGTCCTTACGTCTAACTATAAAAATAATTTTGAATTTAAATAATTTATGTTCATAGCAGTGGCGGATTTTCAACATTTTTCTGGGAGGAGGGTCCTAAAAAATAATATTTATTTCAAATGTACTATTTATATATTTATAAAATCAAATATATTATCTTATAATTTATATTGTGTTTATATATGTATACTATATTGTATGTGGACGAATAGGTTTTAAAAAAAACTCACTATCGCAGTATTGTAATATAACAGAATATCGAGAATTAACGTTATGGCTGACGATTTTATCAAAACTATAAAAATACGATGGTAAAATATTATACTATATTATTATTATTTTAGTAGATTCTTGATATTCAACCTACTTATATTTGAAATATATAAAATAAATATAATATGTTATATGGTATACCTACCTACTGGGTAAGAACTTGTGTATGCATTTTACAATTATATACGAGTATGTATATATCAGTGTCCGAGAGGGGTCCAGACCTCCTTACCCCCCCCCCCCCCCCCCCCCGTAAATCCGCCACTGGTTCATAGGTTATCAATATTTTTTTTAATTTTTAAAAATCTATGATGAATTCTATAAAATATTTATAAGATGTATTATTAAATATTGGAACTTAAACATGTAATAATAATAAAATGTTCAAAACAAATACACTTTTAGTTAGGACAAGTGAAGAAAAAGAGGCACATAAGATTGATAATATATGGAATGTAATATATGTAAAACCAGATATAACAACAAAATACGACACACGTTCTCTTCTGTATGAAAATAATGGGTTTATCTAATATATTGGTCATCAAACACTTATACGCCGCGTAATAACATAATTAATTTCAGTATTTCCAAGAAAATAAAACGAATACGCAGAACTGTCTATTTGTTTATTCACATATACATGATTCATAATGCAGATTAGGCATATCTATTCTCTAAGTATACGGTATATAAACATAAAATAAAACATGCTCCCACATAAAAATTGTCCAACTTAACCATACAACATAATTGTATTATTATTACAATGTCTGTATTTCTGTAATAGTGAATATTATGTAAAATCAAAACTATTTCATTGAAATAGTTTTTAGTTATAATAATTAAGTCAGAGAAATAAAGAAAGATTTTCTAAAGAAGTAAATCATTTGTTAAATATTCCTTTAATTTTATTCATACAAATGTGGTAATTTAATATAGTTTTAATATTATATTACATTATTATTTAATTAATTATTATTATAAATGTTATCATTGTCATTATTATTATACTTGTAGATTCATCGCGTATACCGCCGTCCGACCGACTGGATATGACTCGATATGACCGCTGATAAAACACAGGTCCGGGCGAGGTCCGTTACCCCAGTACCACCAAATTATATAATTAACTCCAAAATTATCCTATTGATTGTTATTTCATTTGTACAGATTTGTAATCGAAATTAGAACATTTGTACACCTCCCAAAACTCGGGAAAATCAATTTTTCCGTGGCGGTACTGGTGTAACCGTTACCCCAGTACCGCCATCGGCTTATATTGGTCCTATCGACTCCGGACTTGTACAGACGATTGTTATTTCATTTGTACAAATTTGTAATCGCGATTTGAACATTTGTACACCTACCAAAACTCGGGAAAATCAATTTTTCCGTGGCGGTACTGGTGTAACCGTTACCCCAGTACCGCCATCGGCTTATATTGGTCCTATCGACTCCGGACTGGTATAGACGATTGTTATTTCATTTGTACAGATTTGTAATCGTGACTTGAACATTTGTACACCTCCCAAAACTCGAGAAAATCAATTTTTCCTTGGCGGTACTGGTGTAACCGTTACCCCAGTACCGCCATCGGCTTATATTGGTCCTATCGACTCCGGACTTGTACAGACGATTGTTATTTCATTTGTACAAATTTGTAATCGTGATTTGAACATTTGTACACCTCCTATAACTCGGAAAAATCAATTTTTCCCTGGCAGTATAATTTGAATAGTTGTTTTAACTGTAAAGTTTTGAAATGATATGCCAATGATAACGCGACGATATACGATAGGACAGACATTACGACGGCCGTGTCATTACCAATATTGTATTCCAGTAGTCAGAGTGACAGCGCACGACAGAGTGATTATACGTTCCAATCGTCCTGTATATCAAGATTATACGGGATTGCCCCGTATTTCAACTTTATGTCCCGTTGTCTCGACATAGGACGCATTTCCTACTGTTTTTTCATGTCCGTCCCGTATTAATCCCTTACTGCTAACGTATAAATTTTTGAAAATTTATTTTTAATAGAAATAATTATATCTATGATATTTATTTATTTTTTTTTATTAAGAATAAAGGCTTCGACATCTAAGGTCATTAGCTTATACAGTGTTACATTAACTTAATAATTAATAATAATGGTGACTACGTGTGTAAATTTAGCTATGCCTATTATGTATAACGTATATAGTGTTTATGCCAGTGTGTAGATCTAGATATTTTTGATAACGTATAATTTTGCTCGTATTTTACGAACTTCATCGGGAAACCACAGGCTATGACAATAGCGGCCTTCTGGAATTCCCAAATGCTGTCGGATTATACAGCTTGAATACATATTTAATAATATAAATAGTTTATGCTTAAAACTAATATAAATTTATAACTGGACTAAGAAAATTATACTGTTCATTATATCGTTTCATCAAGCATTGGATGGTTGTAACGTTTATATATTTTCTATTATTTGACAAAATCAAAGGAGTTTATAGTGCGTATATAGTAAATAGTGCTATATTAATTGAAAAATTGAAAAATCGATTTTCCCGAGTTTTGGTAGGTGTACAAATGTTCAAATCGCGATTACAAATTTGTACAAATGAAATAACAATCGTCTGTACCAGTCCGGAGTCGATAGGACCAATATAAGCCGATGGCGTTACTGGGGTAACGGTTACACCAGTACCGCCACGGAAAAATTGATTTTCCCAAGTTTTGGGAGGTGTACAAATGTTCTAATTTCGATTACAAATCTGTACAAATGAAATAACAATCAATAGGATAATTTTGGAGTTAATTATATAATTTGGTGGTACTGGGGTAACGGACCTGTCCGGGCGATCGGCGTGGTATCGCGCGAATCATATAATTAGTGTAGTGCGGATACAGACCGAACTGTATGTCGAAGTGTCTAAGATTCGCAATATTTTCTGTTCCCAAATAAAATTATTTGTCTAATATTTTATATTTTGTTTAATAACGCTCCGGTACCGACGACGACGTGTTTAGTACGACCCGTTAACTGCCGTGTACAAAACAATAATAAATATAATTTTTCCTTTAATAATAATAATTTGAAATTTTATTTTTTATTTTATTTTATTTTTATTCTCATTATTTTGTGAATATCAGTGCCGCATGCGCATTGTTATGTACACCACAAATACGTCTATTATTATTTTAGCTTTATATACATCCGAGGAAACAAAAAATACAATTTTCAGTTTGGAAGAATTTTTTATATGTATCAGTTAATGAATATATTGATCTATGAGTGTCATAAAATAAAGCTCTAAAGATTCTATAATTTTGAATTTGAATTGTGTCGTGGATGAATTTATGATCTACAGCTGCTGTAAATGATTCTTAGTTATCCGTGATCAAACTTTGAATACACACAGAACATTTGCTCTTTTTTAACAACTTTTTTCTATATTTTCATCTATCCTCTTAATTTGATTTTTAATGGTGTTTAAATTATCTTCTAACTTTTTTATTTTGTTTGTAGCTCGAGAATATTGTTTTAATATTATTTTTTTGGCATTTCGTAATCTTTACATAGCTACCTTTTTTTGATTTAAGAAATATGTTCAAATATTCTATTTGGTATTTTTATATTGATCTTTTATTTGGAATTGAAAATAATAGTCGTTAATATTAAATACAATTATTGCAATCACTACAGCAACATAGTGAAGTATGCCGGCCTGCGAAAGGTTGACACAAATTGTAGACGAATAAATACTTGAATTGTTAACGTTGGTGATATTGTATCTTTATGCGATGTAATTTATATGTTAGAAAGTTGTTTAAATGACAAAACACAGGGATTTAATGTTAAACCAATAAATATGATAATAAATAAAAGTAATAAGTAATAAGTAAATAGTAAACACAGATAAAATAGTAATAAGATATTCGAGGACAGAGCATATAAGCTCTGCCTAAGAATATTAAAAATTGGCTCTAAGAGCTGGTAGCGATGTGAGACACGTGGGCTTCATGACCAGTTAGCCAATGATCGATACAATAAACGGAGTACGGTAAGTCTATTCTAAAAGCATGGGCAATTGGACATTGTATTTATAGGTGTCCATTTAGGATAAGGATATGTAGGGATTCTGATATTTTTTTTCGTATGGCTTTACACTAATCAACTTTTAAACATTATCATAACAAATCATAAAACTACAAATAATAGTATTAATAACTGATAGTTACATAAAATATAAAAATATAAAATACTGGTTTAACTTAAATAAAATCATAATCAAAAGTAAGGGAAGTAAGAGAATCGCAAAGATAGGATATAAGAGTCCTTAAGATCTTTATAGGCTTATATCGAGATTTGAAATCCAATGAATTGCATCCAGAGTTAGGGATTCTGATGAACGCGGAAGAATGCGGTTATTTGTGGACAGGAAAACTTGATTCTGCGTCATCGAAATAGGCACTTAACTATGAGTGTAGTGTACCAATGAAGTAAGTATCGATATTGGTTTTGATGCAGCTTTTGTATTCGTAAATGATAATAATGAATATCTGCTTCCCGTATGATTTATTACGATAGTCAGGGTACAACACAATTGTGAACGTTTTACTTTTTTTATAACACGATTGCAAACGAATGACGCTTATTAGAGAATTTCTTTTTTTTAGCCGAAAATCGAACGATTGCGAACGTTTTTATAGGTTACGTTGCCAAGTTTATAATTTCTGGATATGTTTTGTTCGGGAAAAAAAATATAAAATAATACATACATACATAGATCTGAGTTCTGAATAAATAATTAACATAATACATAATAATACATTCAAAATAATAGTTTTTAAAAACATGTTTCTACATTTTTACTTTTTTTTAAATTTTTTCCCTGGTAGGAATTTCCAGTTTTTCTTAAATATAAAATAAGATCTTTGTGTATTTTATAATCATTATAATTTTGTAAAGTTAATTCAATTAAAGATTTATCTTTTTTAGCCCTATGGATTATGGACATTTTTTTTCACGACTGTCGAACTTACGAGTCGAGCTGGTTTTCCATCAAATTAATAAAGATATAATATAGATATTCTACATCGTACCTATCTATCTTATCGCCCGGCGTAATAGCAGAAAACCCTTATATTACTATTTGATTATTTATAAAATAAATATAAAATTATTATTTAAAAATGTTTTATTGACACCAAATCTGACAACACCGCATGATTAAAGGCAGGTAAAAACGTTCGCAATCGTGTTACCGGAAAAGTCCATTCGCAATCGTATATTACCCGATAGTCAGCACTGTTAAATATTTATATTAATATTTGAGAAGTTATTTAATTTACCCGATAAATGACTTTAGTGTTGTTAAATAATTTTTGTTTCTACAAAAATATAAGTTTTGATCCGTAATGAAACGACGGACTTCGAAAGTCACCCAAAATGATGGTCTCGTGATTTTTTTCTATAAATTCTCTCGATTTCTTTTGACTTTAATTTTATTGGAAATTGGAATTGATATTTTTGTGATTCGATAAATTTATACATGCAAATAACATATACATGCAAATTATTTACATAATATATATTATATATACTAGGTATGTATTATATTTCGCGCTACATAAAATTTATAAAATAAATTGCAGTCGTTTTTGACATTTTCTCTGTACGATAAAGTTTATATTTCATAGAAACGAGTTGGTACCTAATATCTATTGCCTTAATTTCACTTTATATTTAGCCGTAACTTAGAAACCGTAGTTAGAATAATATTACATACTAATTATATACCATATTTATTACTTAACTATGTTGTAGGAGCATGTATCTATTTTTTTTTCTCTGGGGTGTCCAGTACCCCTGGATCTCCCTCCTGCCTGTAAATATGACACTACATGTGTGTAATAAATACACATTGGTAACTACATCATTATTGTTTAACAGTATCATATTATTCGATTTATTGATATCTGAATTTTTTCGTTATCGTATATTTATGTACAATAATATTGTGTGATAATAACTGTCATACTCAAACTTTTTTTTATTTGGGCCACATAAAATATTTAAAAATATTACGCGGGCCGCAAGTTGAAATTAATGAAACGGAAATTAAAAAAAAAAAAGTTTGTATTGTGTATATTGTATAACATTTGAAAATGTATTATGAAAAATTTTGAATTTTGATATTGAGATAGTTTTTTCACTATTTTGGATATATCTGGTTTGTAGTTGCTGCGTGCTACTAACTTAACAACAAGTCGTCAAGATGTGAATCAGAATTTTGAATTTCTGTACACATTTTTTGAATACCTATTTCATTTTTGAATATGAAGTTACACATAGATATGTTGATGTGAACATTATCATTAAAAAGTGAGCACATTTTTGTAGTTTTGTATTTTCCTGGCACTAAATTCCAAAATTCTATGTATTTTTTTTTGTTCTCTCTTCTCTTTGAAAATAGCTTCGAAATTTGTATCATTTTTTGATTCAATAAATTCATCAAATACTTATATTTTTTATCAATTCAATGAATTTTGTTTGGGCCACATATGAATCGTCGGAGGGCTGCATGCGGCTCGCGGGCCACAAGTTAAGTATGGCTGGTCTAGAGCAAAAGTTTTATCAAAATAAAAATAATATACTATAAATCTATCTATATAATAATGAAAATTAATTCAGCTAAAATTATCTATACAAAATATATCATAGAATAGATAAAAAGTAGATATATTTATAAAAAAACTTTTAATTTCACTTTTAATTTAATTTTTTTAAATTTATAATATATATCTATAAAATAATATATATGTAAACCCAGATCCAATCCACGAGTCGGCGTTAATCGCGGAGTGTAAGCATTTAACCGGTGTAAATAGATTACCTATTCCGAGCAAAGTTCGATATATGCCGTAACGGCTTATCGTGCACCAACAATATAAAATAAATAAATAACAATTTGTATCTAATACCATAGTGTATTTCATAGTACCTGGTGTTCTAGAATCTTCAACTCCTCATTTTTTTGTGCTTGTAAAGCCTCTTCTTCTCGTTTCCTGTTAATTTCACTTTGTCGTTGCTGAGCTTCTAGTTTTGATTTATCGGCTTTAATAATTGTGCTATTTTTAGGTTGTTTTCTTCTGCTTTCAATTTTTTTCGCCATATTCATTTTGAATACAGTGTTATAATAATACCTTTATTACACGTGTTATGTGGAAGTAAGTATTTATGTAAATAAATCGATCCAACTTTTGTCTTTCACATAACATGGTCGCTTGGTAACATGGAGGCTACCGCTTGTCACAAATATTATCGTAAAAAGCTCAAACCATTATCAAACAAGTAGCTTTACGTTATTTCATGGTAACATTTTATAATTCATAGATCTATACGCGTTCCAACATACTGACTAGAGTCTTACACCGATTATTATTCAGTAAAAAAATATTATTTTGTTACTTAGTTAACTTTGGATCCTTTGAGACACATTTTTAATTTGTTACTCTGAAATAGAAAAAACTCACATTAAATTAAAAAAAAGATTCTTGTTTTTAAAGAAATCTTAATGGAAAAAAATAGTTTTAAATTTTATTTTTGTCATCTTGCCTCGAAGTATTCAAAATAGACTTCATACCAAATTCAAATATGTTCTGAAAATTATTATCAGATTAAATCTACAGTCAGTATGTTGGAATACGTTTAGGTCTATTTTGCACAAAAACCCGATGGTATAGAGCAGCGGTTCCCAACCTGTAAACCTTTTAGTTAAAATATATTAACCTCTTTAAAGTACCAAATAGATACAATTTTTTACCAGAAACATTTATAAATTTTGAATTTATTATGGTTCTTACTTTGTTGCTGAATAATTTTCCAAATTCATACGTAGACTGAATAATTCTGTACCTAAATTATTATTTAAAGTTCTAGACAATAGTGGAGCAAAAACCATATACATATTTTCTCCATTAACCCTTTAATATATAGTAAATACGTAGAATTAATCATATGTTATGATTTATTTACGTTTATAAAAAAATTATTATTCAAAAATTCAATAAAAAAATAAAAATAAACGGACATTGTAAAATATATAAAGTTGTATCAAAATTATTTGTTTGAAAAACGCTCATCAGCTTACTTCATGGCAAAATGGTATTATGCTAACCAGTAAGTTATACGTCACCCGCCATCATAGTTACACTTATTTATATCTATAGACGGAGTTTAATTTTGAAGGGGAGGCAGACTATAGCAAATGCCCAACTCTAATACATTTTATTAGATATATACATAATAAACACAATAATATTATATATTATATACATATTAATATACAATAATATATTAATAATCTATATATATAAAAATGGAGACAAAAAATTCGAAATTGCATCAGTTGAGAATGGCTGGGCCGATTATCTTGATTTTTTTTTTAAAATGATAGAGAATGTCGTGGAGCGGATTTATAGGGTTTATATATGGACCTAACTCCACCCCCGGGAGGTGGTCAAACAGGAATTTTGAGATTTACGATAGAAATTTTTGTTTTTGTTTATAAATGGTTGCTATGGGGGTTATAAGATTTGAGAATAATATTTATTTATTAGTGGTTAATATAATGAATTACCCGACGTTGCAAGGTAACCAAAAAAAAAAACATAAATAAGTACTTTGAATATTTTCTATTTGTTTGTGTCATTAAAAATGCCAAGAAGACGCCAGAATGCCAATTTTTGTCGTAGAACAAATGCAGCTACAAACATGAGAAATAGAAGAGCACAAATAACAATGCCAATCCGATAGTGCGAATGATTCGTAGTTGACTCACGCAGAGCAAATGACCAACTACGCCAACAGGTACATCGAACATTTATATCTGATTCATTCCTGCGTCTGCCATTCCAGTATGAGCCCGATATTGAATATTATGCTCATTCAAAAGTAGTAATTTGTGCTATGGACAAGGAATGCCCGCACTGCTATGCTCTCAAATTCAAAAATAAGCCAGTCTGGATGTATTGTGCGTCAGGAAAGATGCAACTACCTGAAATTGAAACACCACCTAAACCATTGAACGGTTTACTTATCGGTACAGATCCAGATTCTAACATGTTCCTGAAGTCAATTAGAACATTCAATTCATGTTTTCAAATGACATCGTTCGGAGCAACAGAAATAGTTCGAAATACTAATGCAAATGGTCTACAACACAATTCTACACTACGGATTTTACTACGTTAAGGTTAGGTTAGGATTATGATTATATTAATCCACCGTATTATGTCAAACTTGGTATAACTTTGATACTTTATTAGATTTAAATCATACACTAAGGTACGTACAAACAGCACTAGGTCCGCGATCTACCGCAGGTAGATTGCCTACCTGATAATATACTGCTGTGAATCAGAAATTTTATTCCTGAGAGAAAACTTAAGATAAATGTAGAACATCATTCACCGAATATTAAATAACGAATTGAACAAAGTTAGAGTCATATAGAGTTGGTATATTTAACGAGCAACGAAGTGCACGGGATCAGCTAGTAATAATATATTAATAATAATAATAATATAATAATAATAATAATAATAATAATAATAATAATAATAATAATAATAATAATAATTAATATAATAATATTAATATTATTAATTTTGTGTACATTAAAAATATTACTTTAATAATAATTAATTTAACGTCGTCCGCCGTAGTGTAACAATTACGTCGAAAAGTATTAAAATTTAAATTCATTATAATGAGTAAGCGTGAGAACAAAAATGTACTATTCAATTATTACATTAGTTATAAAACCTTTTAATAACTGGAAAAAAGCGATTGATAAATTTAATGAACACGAATTTCACAAATGTAATGCTATGCGTGCAGATAATTTTATTGCTGTTTATTTAAAAACTGTTAAAATATAATTCAAAAATTAGATCCGCGTGTACTATTCAAATTGAACAAAATAGAAAAAGACTACTTCCTATTATTCAAACTATTATTCTTTGTGAAGGTCAAAAAATAGCTTTACGCGATACTGAAGATTATTGACCTCTCTTTTTAGACAACTCTATTTATACCTATTTATTATTATGGTAATTTCTGAGCATTACTAAAAATGCGCGTTTTGCATGAAGATAAAAATCTAACATATCACATTAAGAATCAAGCGTTAAATGCTATATATAAATATATATTTATCGCAGGGCTTATTATGATTCAAAATAATTTTATAAATATATATGGAAAAATTATACATGACCATTTAGTTTGTATAATTAATCAGGCAAAATGTTTTTCTGTATTAGTCGACGAGACAACTGATGTGTCGCGTGTTGAACAACTTCCTTTGTATAAATGTCATTTAGATAGTAATTTAAATACTGAAAAAAATAATTATGTATTGAAAGAAGACTTCTTACTATTTATACTGGTTAGCTCTACCGATGGTCAAAGTTTGGCCAAAATCATTCTAGGAACTATAAAAAATCTTTGTGTTGGTAAAATAGATTAACACTGGGGACGCTGGTATACCAAGGATGGGTAGTTCCCCTCTACATTGATTTGGGACTCCTTATTAGTTTATCATTTTGATCTGTTTGGAATGTTTTTTTTTTAATTTAAATTTCTCTGGATAAGTTCTAGGTTTTGTCATATTTCTACCCATTTTTTTATGAAAAAAAGTACATAATATCTTTATTAATGGTTGATGTATTTTCTTATACTAAATGTAACATAAATTCTCGAAGTGCCATTGAAGATGAGTATATTTTTAAAGGTCATCAAATTCCTCCATGAGGCGAAATTGAAATTATAATTATGAATTTAATAATTTTGAAAAAAAATTGATATTTTAGAATTAGGCATTTATTGGAACTATGGTTATTTTAAACTTTTAAGAGAATACTATACAAATTAAAGCTATAATTATAAAAACATCCCACTTAAATGATTTGCCACATGATCTGAATGGTCAATTGGTAAAACATTAAACGATTATAGTTTAAAAAAAGTATATTTTGAAAGATTATTACATGAAGTCGGTAGTATGAGTGGCACATGCTAAGTACTTTGTTAATACAATAATTATAGTTATTGTTAAATATATATTCACTTAAACATTTTCTACCATATATTTTCTAATTATATTGTTCTTATAGTTTTTTATGATTGTTAAATTACTTAATTCTTAATTTTTTTTAAGTTAAGTATTTTAACTTTTAATAAAAATAAAAAAAATACAATAATAAATTACAGTGTACATTTTATAACTTAGTATATATTGCTCATTTGTCAAATATTCACCATATTCGTAAGTGTATAGGAATAGTAAAATCTGTGGAAAATTTTATTAAAATATCGGCTAAGCGAACTGAACTATTAAAAAATAAAATAAAAGAATTTCTGTCTGGAACTAAATGGGCTCAATTAACTTCCATGTGTGAGATTAGGTGGGCTGAAAATCACGGTTGTATGTTAAGATTTTCAGAAATATATAAACTATTGTTGCAACATTAGAAGAATTACATTTATTTGTAGATATTGAAACATCATCTATAGCTCTACAGTTATATAAGTGTGTAACAACTAATGGATTTATTATAAGTATGATAACTGCGACAACATTTTTCTCCATAACTATGCCATTATGTAAAGTATTGCAGTCAGTAAAATGCGATTTTATTGAAGCAGTAGAACATGTTGAAACTGTTGTAAGTGAAGTGAAAGATATGCGAAATGACATTGATGACAATTTCAAAAAAGTATTCATTAAATCAGAACAATTATTTATATCCGTGAATGATGAAGAAAAAATAAAAATACCAAGATTAGTCGGTCATTCATAAAATAAAATTAATGCAAATACCAAAATTCCTGAAAATTATTTTCGTGTTTCTATTGCAATTCCTTTCTATGATGATTTTATTAGTCAACTTAAAGAACGATTTTCCAAACGCAAGACAATTGTATCGTCTTTGTATTAATTACAAGTCACTATTTTGTATAATACAAAAATGTGTGTAAAATCTTCAATTTTAGAACCAGATTTTATTTTATATTTAAATTTTATAAATACTGATTCATTACTTTCAGAAATAAAATTGTGGAAAAGAAAATGGATTGCATTTAAAGATACAGATCGTCCAAATACAGCTATAGAATCATTAAATTATTGTAACCATGAACTTTTTCCAAATATTCATTTTTTATTAAAAATACTAGCCACATTGCCGGTTTCTACAGCAACTCCCGAACGAACTTTTACGACATTAAAACGTGTTTAGAAATTTTTATGAAACTCTATAGGACAAGAAAGACTAAATGGTCTAGCTTTATTAAGTGCCCATAGAGATGTTACGGTTAATCCCGAAGAAGTGTTAAACCAGTTTGCTCTTCAAAAAATGATAAAAGCATTTTATTAGTTTAAAATATATTGAATTTGTGTATGTTATCACCAGGGCTCGGAAGTTATAGCACTAAAAAAATTAATATTTAGCACTTAAATATGCACATAAAAACATTAATATAAGCGCTACAAATAGCACTAAAGATTGGAAAATATGCACAATAAAACGTTCGATAAATTTTTTTTAAACATGGAGTTTCAAATATATTTCATTTGAAGATTTTTTTAAATATTTTTTTTAAGTATGAAGTATTCGTTTTTTTTAATATTACAGATTTTTAATATATTTCATAGAATACGGTGGTAGGTAAGTAAGAACTAGGTACTAGTTGAGAGTATCATAAATTAAATATACAAGTATATATGAATATACTAGTATCTATGAGAGTATGTACAACAGTTCACGATCAAACGAACACGTGACATAAATGATAACGGAACATTAAAATAAAATTACCGTGTTCAATCATTAATACATAGTTAAAACGACAGCATGATAATACAACGAATCCGATGATAGTGAAATAGTACAATGTGACTGACACGATTTTAAAAATAAAAAATTTATTGGAAACGATCGAAATTGTCCGATTTAATCGACGATAACAGCGGTCTAAGGCAGTTTGTTTCGGATGAGTTCCGTCATAAAATAAAACAATTTGTTTTCGTCCACATATTCGTAAACGGCTGTTTAGTAGGTAGGTAATTTAGTTTTTCAACAACATGTGTTTATTTCCTTTATTATCTAAAAATGTGCCCATAAACAGCATTTATAACTCCAATTTAATAAATTAATAAAATTGCTCCTATAGTATGTATTTATGTGAAAATATTCCTAAAAACCTTAAATTAGCAAAATTGCAGAAATAACCGTAAATATGCTAAAAATAACAAAATAAAATTTCGTGTATGACATCAGAGAACTGTGAAACATACTTGTATCTTACTTTGGATGTTCTAGAACGAACCAAGAAAAATATGCATTTGCTAGAACCTCCGAGCCCTAGTTATCACTTAATTTTTTTTTGTTTTGTATAGTGTAAGGTGGCAAGACATCAAAGTAATTTTGTTTATTTAATTCTATATGTATTTTATTAAACAATTAAAACTTTTTTGGTCTTATTTTTAATCAAATTTTAAAACCTAAATTCAGTAAAATTACAATAAACATATTTTTGACCCCCCTCCAAATTATTTCTGGATACGGCCTTGTGTATATATATTATGTATTTTTACGTAAGTATACATTACACGAAACTTATATTACCACAGAATCCTAAGGAAATATTTAGTATTTCATGGAATTCCAATGTATCTAACTCTAATCTAATCCCCAATTTGTCATATATTTATAGTACTTCATAATATAATTATTTAATGTATTTCAGATTTTTGACAGTGCCAGCTTTAATTATTTTAATTTCAAATGTTCATCTTCATACTTTTTTGTGGATCATTACAAATATATTCAAATTAATATAGCAAAAATAAATTACAACATTAATAAGTCAACATTTTCATCAGATAAAGCTATCTTGCTTAAGGTTTACTTTGAAGTTTTGAACACGAACATATTTTGAAACCGGACTTGGGAACGATTGTAGGTGTACTTCCAAGTTTATTTATAGAAAATGAGTGGAGACACTGAATATTTTATAATTATAGTAGATATATAGGCAATATAAATGTTAATAAATAAGAAAATTATGAATATTATGGTCATTAATCATAAACGCAAATAGTGTTTAAAAATGAGATTCGGGGAGGGTTGAAGCTTATAATTATACAATATACTATGTAGATTTACTTTTAAGTGCTGAGATCGGTCCCTAGTTCCTTTCAACCTTATTTGCGCCTATGTCAACGGTACTGCTAATGTGTGGAGACAAAAATGCAGTGAACAATATTATGTTAATGGACAAGACGGTTGTTGAAGACAAATGGCTTTCGGCACGAATAATAGGAATGGGAATTATGTAGGTACCTATAATAATTGTACATTTGATAAATTTTTATTGAATACCTTTGTATATTCATTTCCGTACGGTAGGTGTTAGAGTGATTTAATTACAGTTTTACTTAGAGTAGGTGCACGTGCGATAAGCATGCAATATTTTTAACAGACGAGAAAACCCGTTAAAATATATCGATTAGTAATTAGCTACGCTTTGGTCAATTGTCTTGACTAATCTTGACTAGAAAATACCGTCGATCGTCGGATAAGTATGATCCGTCATCGGAGTGATACCATCAATTCTTGTACTTAATATCGCCCACACAGCATAGATATATTTATTCAATATTTAATAAATACTTAAAAACGATCTATATTATATTTGATAAATGCTTAATTGCTTAATACCCATTGGTTATACATTTTCAAACACTGAATTAAGTATTAGACATTTATACAATCTTAAATTTTTATTAAGTTTTAAATATTTGTTTTCGAATATTAATAAATTCTTATTTCAAGTTTCAGGTTCAACATGATAAATCAAATATATATATATGTTCAATGTTGTATAAAGTTTTTATTTTAAATATTTATATTCCAATCATATTGTTTAGGTCGTTACGATGGACAAATTCAATGTGGGCACACGGTCGACATGGTTATCACTGAGTAATTTTGCACGCTCTTGTTATCAAACAACAGCGTCTTATCAATCTCCCTTGATGCTACTTACGAGTCTTGTGTTCGTTACATAGCATTCTGTGCTTTCATCTCCGTCCGCAAGTCCTTCTATTATTTTTCCTCGCCGATCGACGTTTGCTTCCATACGCATAGCAGCAACGGACGAGAACTGACGGATCGCTTTGCTGCCATACACGCCACCTGCTTACTCATTGTTCATCCTTTGCTGTCGAGTGTTTAACGTTCCGCATCAACATGGACAACATGACCGTGGCCAACGGCGTAGTAAGTTGTCACGAGTTCCTTCATTTGCATTCATATTGCACGTGCACATCGTAAAACGATCTAGACATTAATCCATTAATTGTATGTAACATGTGTTGCTCGACGAAACAAACGCGTAGATCTGTACGTTCACATGCATGTCAACACTGGCCTGGAACTGTTTCGTTATATTTTCTTGACTTGACCAAATCGTTTTATTTGATGTAACTGCACATTGAAGAATTTGTGTAAATTCATAAGTTCTGTCAACTATGAATGTCTACACATCTAAAAAATGTAGAAGTTAATGATTTACATGCTTATGTTCTTATATCAAATGACTCTTTATCATTTGTGTAGTTATATTAAAATTAATTCTACTAGTTAGAAGTATTCTATCTATTACACATATGCTCTGCTCATCGTACCTAATCTTGTATTCTGTTATTATTATCTACTATAAATTTTTATTCTGATGGGTTAGTAAATCATATATATATATAAATATATAAATCTTACTTGTAAGCTCTCTATTATTTTACCCATTGTGAGATAATAATATAACTTTTAATGTTGCTATTAATTTAAACTATCTTATCAATAAGAAAAAAATTGAAACCAAGATTATTTTAATTTAAAATAATGTTTAACTTAAATTAATACTTGCATATATATTCTTATTGTACGTCTGTTAGATATGATAATAATTAGAGTTTAATGTGAATTTTTTCACAGGGAGCTGCAGAACTGTCAGTGGGTGCAAGTTTACTTTCAAGACCTGCCGATGAATACGGAAATGATGTAAATATTGATCCTTGTTTAAATTTTAGTTAATTTTGTTATAATTTATGTATTTGCGTTTTTAGACAAAAGTCGAAATGATGTGGGCCATTAAAGCTTATGAACATGCTGAAATATATTTCAATGTAAGTAAACTGTAAATTGTTTAAATAACCTTAATGTTTAGAAAATATTCAATGTATTGTTAAATTATTAAGCTTACTATTTAATTTATCATAATAATATAACAAATTCAATAATAAGCTTAATAATTGAACAATACATTGAATATTCTGTATATTATATTATTATTAATTTATTATCATAATAATATAACAATATGCATTATCTCACCAAACTAAATGAAACACTTTTTGTGTGCATAATTTAAACATTAATAATTCACTCTTTTTTGGATAGTTAACTAATATTACTTTTTAATTGCCCTTTTCTATTCTTAATTCTACCTGAAATTATAAACATTTTTTATACATGGGGTATAACGACATGATAATTACTTTTAACTTTGTTTTAATATAATGGTAACATGACTAATACAAAATATGTTGTTATATATTTTATTAATATTTTTTTTCTTAATTTCAGTTAATATGTTCAGTTGATCCAAAATTGTTAAGACTGACTCCACATGATGATAAGATTTACAAAGAATTTAGACGATTATTTCCTGACCTACAAATAGAAGTTCTGAATGAAGATGATATTAAAAAAGAAGCTTTTAAAATTGTAAGAGTTTACATCTTTTATTCTGTTACATAATTATTTGTTCTTTAATAACTAATATTTTACAATAAAATTGAGAAAAAAAAAAGTTAATTATATTAATATTGTATTGTATGTTCATTATATGTTAGCCACAAAGTTTCTGTGAGCCAACATTTAATTAAGTTTTGTAAAATTTAATGAAAAACATTTTTTTTTTTCAGAAATGGAGAAGATTCTGTGAGCTTTATAAAAACATGGAAAACTACAACTTTGGTACTTTGATCAGAAAGGACGTACATGAAGACTACACTGAGAGCAACAGTTTTATTGTTCTTAGAATACAGTTTTATGCCATTGAACTTGCAAGAAATAGAGAGGGATTAAATGACATTCATTTCATAAACAATATTTATGATAAAGAAGACTTTGAACCATAAATATTGAACCATTTATATATTTTTTTCCTTTCTTTACGGTCATGTACAACATAATAATTTTGGAGAAATAATAAATTTTAAACATTTTTATATTTGACCCCTTTACACAGACAAGTTTTTTTTTATTAATTCTATTTTTATAATATTGTTTTACCTCCAGTATTATGTAAAATTGAATACACATTCAGTTTCTTCAAATAGTTTAAACAGCTGTTTATTAAATTTTATCATGCAAAGTCTAAGACTGAACTTATTATCCAATTTAAATTTTGCCAAGTATAACCAATTAACAAATAGTTGTTTATTTTTTTCCCATGTAAGTTCTGACATGTTATATAACATATGTTGGTTAAAATTGTATATAATAACAATATCTATAACCTAATTTAAACTGCTATAAATTTTAAAATATTTACCATACCATTCAATCATTAAATAATACTTCATAATCCTGTAGTTATAAATATTATTATTAGTAAAGAAAACAATGAAATCATACAATTTGAATAAAAGGACACTTTCTAGTAATTATAAAAATTAACATATAAGAGGAAAAAATGTTTTCAACATTTTGTATTTATTTATTTATAACACCTGCAAATAAAACAATTATTAATCATAGCGTTAATCAAATTCATAGCTACAGTAAAATAAAAAATTAATTATGGTTAAAAGAGTTTTTCATTATAAGTTACAATTAAATTTAAAAAAACTTTCAGTAACATAAATAATTGGTCCATAGCAAATCATAAACTCTGTTAACTATTAATAAATGTATTAACAAATTATTAATATATCAATCAATATATCTTTTAAAATTAAAAATTATAATTTAAAATTATAATTTAAATAAAAATCTATTGAGTTTCTCTCTAATATATTGAAATAATTAGAAAAAGGTTACATATAGTTGTATACAAACATTTCTATTGAATATAAAACTTCTCTATTGAATCTTTAAGATTATTAATCATTTTTAAAATAGTTTACACGAGCAGGAAATATTTTAATTGTTTGTTATATAACACTTGAAGCTAGAACATATAACTGATAACTTCATCAAAAACCTTCAATTTCAAATATAGTTTAAAATAAATAATCAATTTTGAAAGAGAAATGTGGAATGTGAAATTATAAAAAAAAGTATAAACAAAATTGACTAGCTAATGGTAATAATAACTTAGTAAAGTAGCGTTAAATAACAGAAAAATTAAAATAAAATAACAATAGGATGGCTTTAAAGAGATCTGTGAACATTTATAAGATAAGTTAGTAATAATTTATGAGATCTATGTAACTGTTTAGTAGCTGAATGACCAAGATCCCATTTGTCCAATGCAATGACCTAAAAATATAAAGTACAAAGTTATCATTTACTTCTGATAATGGTTTTAAACAATGCAAATATATTTATTATAAAAAATCTTAGATGATAAATTGAATTAATAGTATTTTACAAGAAAAAATGTGTACATTTTAATTTTAATTTTAATTCAATAGTGATATAAAGCACACCAAGTTATTAGATATTAAAATTATAAGTTGTTATTTAGAAGGAACTTTAATGCAATTGTAGATGTTATTGTTATATATTTAAAAAACAAACTTATGATAAAGCATAGATATGCAACAAGAAAAAAAATTATCAACTAGAATTGAAAATAATTTTCCAACACAAACTGTATTCAAATATTCTCATTTAACACAAGCTGCTGCAAATTAGTAGCGTAAGTTAGTAAGATAACAATTTACTAGAAAAATAAATTCAAAGTAAATTTCCATAAATTCACTTTAGTTAACAACAAAATCTAAAGTGCCAAAGTACATGATTATTGGGTTTAATTGATGGTTGGCCATTAATTGAAAAACTAAAATTATAAACTTACTTCATCTTATTAACATTGGTTACATTGATAAATCTACATAATCATGCATAGTAATGAATATAAATGAATGAATCATTTTAGTCTGCAAAATTCTTTTAATACTGAATGCATGCCATAAATTAATAAAAAAAATATCCATTGCCGCTTTAAACAAACATACCGTCTTCATCAAATGTTGCTAACGTCAACTTATTTAGTTTATTGCATAATCTAGATTGTGGTTCGCTTCGGTACAAATGTGCTAAAGGTATTTGAGAACCTAAAAGAAGTTACACAACAACAATAAGCAATCAATTATATTTTTGTATAAGCCATTAAATTACCGTCTCCAACAGAAATATGTTCAAAACCACCAGTTCTGTCTACATCATCATATTCATTCATGGCTAATTTATGTCTGAAGTCTTCAACAAAACAAGCAATTAATGCATCAATCATGACAGCCTAAAAATTGAAATTTTGAATTTTAATTTACAATCAAATTTGACATATTTATACAAAAGTAAAATTAATTATTTACTTGTTTGGAAAAAACTTGTAAAATTTTTGAAACTCTAGTTCCATTTTCCAACACAAGAAACTGTAAAAATATGCATGGCAAACAATGATCATTGTCTTCTTGAGATGGTTTTGCAAATTCCCACGAAAAATCTTGATACTTTAAGCCCAGCAATAAGCTCTAAAACAAAATCAAGAACTTAATAATTAGCTGGTTTCATTTATTAAACATATAGTATTAAAATTATTTATTAAATATATTTATTTACATTTTCAACACAATCTAAAATATAAACTCCTTCAGTATTGACTGCAACAAAGATAGGTACATCTTTATGATTAATTAGAGACATAAGTCCTCGAACCGGTTGTTCAATTTGGCCATGAAAGAAAGCACAACTAAAAATATCACATTCTTATTATTATAACACCATTTATAATCTAGTAGCTAATAATTAAACTAAAAATTACTAAGGGAGAAATTTAATAGTTGTAATGTTATTTAATAAAAACTATGAAATGTTTAAATTTAACATATTATACATCAATTACTCAATATTTTCATTCATTTAAAACCAAAGTTATAATGTAATATTTTATATAATTTAATGAATTAAGGGTTACCCATAAAATGGCAGCATGTAACAACATTCCAAATACTTATGATAAAGTCTGCGGTCAGAACCAGTAATTTGTATATGTTTTAAATGATCTGCAAGACGATAATGTGGTGTACTCTTTCGATCAAGATTTAGCCACGTTAACCAGCTTTTATATAGATGTGAGGGTAAGAATTGTTCTCGGTTATCTCTATAAAGGAATTTGAAAACAAAATTAAAAACTTTTATTGCACAAATTCAATAAAAACCAATTTTGTTACCTAAAAAAACTTGACGTGTATTGTTGTAAATTATTTGGGCCTAGTTCTATTCGACATTGCAAACTAGCCAACATTAAACAATGATTAACTTCAACTGGATACCGACCTTGTAATACATTAAATTTAGCTTCCGCATATAATAACTCAATAATTTTTTGATCCCTAGAAATAAGTTATTAAAATAAAAAAATACTTGTATTTTTAACAGCCAATATAATATATATACTTAATTTTTTCTTCATCTTTTCTTGGAAAAAATACATTTCTCTGGAAACTCAAAATGGGTTCCTTGAATACAACTTTCTTTGTTTGAATACAATATTTTTCTTCGAGTAAACGCCACTTTTGATAAATATTCAATAATTTATGATGAGGTTTTAATTGGACTTCTAAAACACAAAAAATGAAAATTACATTTTAACTTGAATAATGAAATAGCTATGATTTAAAAATTACCTAAAACATTTGATTTCATCCAAATTGTAAATATATTTTTAGCCACTCTAGATAATCCTAAGTTTTTCGGCTGTATAATAATGTCAACAAGATCCGATACAGTAGTTGTATTAGAATCTTCTATATCCATATGTAAGACTATATCAGCCATGGTATAAATATAAACTCCAAGTGCTGTAAAAAAAAAAAATTAAATTAAAAATGTTATTATGTACACATTTGTTTTTAAGTATCAAATTGATTAGAATTAAAATATAAATTGAATATATTTTGTCATTATAAAAACTTTTAAAAAAAAACCATCCCAAATTAAATTCCACAGTTTTTAAAATTCTTATAGAAAAAATATAAAATATTTGGTAAAAAAAGAACATAAAAAATAAAGAAAAAAGGTTTAATAAATAAATCAAAACAAATGGTTGTTTAAATTATGTATTAGTACCTGCTATATATTATATTAAACTGAACAATTATTTGTAAATCTAAAGGCAAATATTTTAAAAATATAATGGTTGTACAGATAATCAAACCGTATGACATAAAATATCATGTACTACAAGCCACTTGTTCATTAACTTCAATATACACAACAACTAGTTCAGTTTTTCCAAAATAGTGTAACGTAGCACATATTGGCTACACATATTTTAATTACATAGTAGACAACGCTTATGAATTACATAGGTTTTGTAACAATACTAACGCTTCTTTTTGGGCTTGGGCGCCGTCTGGAACGCGAGCGGAGCACTAATGATGGGCTTCAAACACGGTTGTATGGGCTCAGTGCGGCAATGACTGTGCGATCGCTTGTGCTCCAACGATCGTTTCAGTTCTTTCCTGTGCATTGTGCTGGACTCTGTCCGAACAGCCCTTGTGTGCGGCCAGTTTCGGTTTTGAGGGAAATCGCTATAACACACAAAATCGACGAATAACAACAGTGAACCACAGCCATCGTCGACCTAACGTGTCTCACCTATACTCATCGGGTGGCCGAATGAACTGTTGTCTGTTGCGAGGATACTCGACGGGAACGATCGTTACGTATTTGTTGTCCATCTCCATGGCCGCTAGAACGCTTCTATCACTCGCCGCCCCTTTAGGTGAGCTAATCTTCACGCGACTTGGCAGCTACTCGGAGATCCGGACGAAAAGAAGTTCTAGTAAGACAATATACGTACAACGAGAGCCTCACGAAAAGCGCATTTACATTTATTATCAATTCAATATTTGTCATGATAATAACAAAATGAACGAAAATGTAGGCGTACCTATTTTGTGCGCGTAGGAAAATCTGCGAACAACTTTGCGATAACAGATGAATTGATAACGTGGAAACGATAAAAACGCTTTTTCCCTGGATTCACAAATCAAATCGCATTGTGGGTACGGAATCGATTATTTGTAGAGATGTTAAAATACCGTATTTTATTTTGTTGTTGTATAATACCATATTATACCGGTATTATACCAGTTTTATACCGTATAGAACCTTTCAGTACCTCAAATTATTGGAAATTTAACAGAGGTTATAAACCTATTATTAATTATGAAATACGAATCATTTTAAAAAAGGAATAATTTAAAAAATGACTAGAATTAATTTAATAATTTGAATAATTCAATAAGGATAAAACTACGACGCTAAGGATATTTTTGGAATGAGTACTTTCCCTACTCAATGGGAAAACATATAACGATAATCATTAATAAATAATAATAATAAAAAATAATTTTATATCTAAGTACCTTTAATCGTGGTAATAACTAAATTAACTTAACTTAAAGCCTTAATTTTTTTTTTATACCGTCTGTATAAAATAATTTTATACCATGTGTATAATACCTTGTATAATACAGTTTTACACCACTGTATAATACAAACTCACATCTCTAATTATTTGTATGTATATTATGTGGTGCAAACAAAGGGATCGCAGAGAATAATTAAATTCGTTGAACTCCTAGCCCATAAATGTTGTTTTACGGTCTGCCTGTACTCACTTGAAACGAACGATAAAAATCACTATTCGATTTGAGCACAGATTAACGATGATGTTAGGGTTGTCAAACGTCCAAGTGGTGGAAAATTTAGTTCATTCGAATGAAAAGTTCATTAGTTCATAGTTCATAAAAGCGAATAGTTCAAGTGAATAGTTCGTTTAGTTCACTTGTACATTGAACTAATGAAACATATGCACAAGGGAATTAAACAAACATTTGAATAGTTCAGTTGAATTATTCACTTTTACAATAAATATTTATTAGGTAGTTCAATGATACGAATCAAACATACTAACATAATTCATGGAGACTTGAGAACATATATTATATGAAACAGGGGCGGATCCAGAAATTGTTTACGGAGGGGGCGCAAAATAAATTGTTTACTTACGACTAACCTGCCTGAATTGTAACATAATACGTAAAAGCAACAAAAATTATGTTGGCCCATAGCCTTTAAGAATATATAAAATAAAAAATTGGATTAAACAAACATTCTCAAGCAATTATTTTTATGTACAAAATTTACTAACTGTGGCTATAACATACCAACACACTAGTCAATACACAATAAATATAAAATAATATTATATTATTTTTCGTTATATATAATATTACTCTAGTTAGTAGTTGTATTGAAAATAATCGAAAATCCAATATATTTTAAACCTATTTTAGGGATTTTGGGGGGGGCCCTGATATGAAAACAAATAATCTAACTTCAAACTAATCCTAATCCATCAATATTCTACATCAATTTGCTGTTATGTAGAATAATAATACAATGCGAGTGTAAATTAAGAATATTATACATTCACATAATATAAATATATTGAACCGTATTTTTAATTTTAACAATCAAAAATATAGTTATTTGACTGTAGCCAATATTCTGTAATGTGCTGACAAATTGGTGTTTCAATAAGTTTCACACGTTTCTCTAAGCGCGGTCCATGCATTCGTCTATGCAACGAACTACAGAGAAATGTTAAGAAGTTCGCGAACTATTTCATTAATACAATGCTACCAATTTTTTTCGAACTGTGAACTGTTAAGTTACAAGTACTGAAACAGTTCAGAATAGTTCATCAAAGTGAATAGTTCAAATGAACTATTAGTTCACGAACTTAATACCTCTAATACGTCCCGGTTTGGCCGGGACAGTATAGATTTTGAGTATGGCGTCCCAGTGTCCCGATAATTTGTTTCGGGACAGCAAATTGCCCCGGAATGATTCTTTAATAACTTACGTTTGTATGTAATTAAACTCTTGTTCGAAAAATCGTAACATTATTGTCATGATAAAAGAAAATGTTAAATAATTGACTGACCAAATTTGTCTGACTGACCAAGTTTATATTCTTCCGATTAAGTGACTATTATTTTTGCCGAATACGTTCCTCGTATTTTTGTTTCCACATGATAGTTGTAGTTATCGCTAAAGTCCAATATTTAATATTTTGTCAGTTGTAATGAGCTAATCACATTAGTGTTATACTGTAACATAAAGTAGTTATACTACATAATCAATGTTCATTTCAGACTTTCTATCCCGGAGGGGGACGTCGCAGTAGTAAATAATTAATATGTAAATATATTTTAGTAATAACTGTATCTGTATAGTTAGTTAAAAAACCAATACAAAATTGTCCCGGTTTTCATCAAATAAAATATAGTAAGTACTACGTTAACGTATAGAATCAAACTTGCCTTTGGAACATAAGTTCAAAAGAGTATAGTTATCGAAATTTAAAATTATCAAGCTATTATAATCAAATATTTATAGTTTCTATCAATATTCAAGCTTTAGGGTAAATACACAATGAAAGAATAATGATGTGTAGGGCTCGGATGTTGTAGAAGCTAAAAAAGGCAAGATATGCATGCAAATATGAGTGAAAAAATTGCAAAATATGCACGAAAACATTGCAAAATACGCAACAAAAATATTCTGAATTTCAAAAAATAAACACATCTGATGTTGTTAATTAATTAATAATATACACTAAAACTATTTATAACTGCAAAAAATGAATAATTGGTTGACATTTTGACAATAAGATAAAAAGTACTTAATATAAGAGAAACCTCCCTTTACGGACACCTCTAAATAGCGGACACTTTTATGGCAATTTAATTTTTGATATTGATAATTTTTATCGTAAATATAGAATAGGTAATATTGTAGAATGGCTTAAGAAATATCTAATCTAATATTACTACAATACATTGTTATACTATGTATAATTATAGTTTATCTTATCCGTCCATTAACGCGTCGATGAAAACATTTTTCTAGTTTATATTCTGTGATGTATCCTATCGTACATTTTTAGTTTTTAGTTGTATTTAGAGGTATTTGTGATTACCAGGGCTCGGGACTTTTTATTGTTTAACATAAACTATAGCAGACAGTTATGGATATGTATGTCATGTGAAAACACGTTCAACTATGAAATTTGAAAATGCTTTTTTTTGCATTTTTGACGACTTTTAAAAAAAATGCTTATTTCCTGTTTTTCTGATTATTTTTGCATATTTCTGCTTAATTATAAACGATGACGTAGCCCATTGACCTTTCCCAGGCTTTTTAACTATTTATAAATATCGTTTATATTTTATTTTTCACAAAATGTTTTGGAAAATCCATAAACAATAAGGCAAAATGTCTCGAAAGTCAAAGTTAATCTATTTTTATAATTTAAAGATTTATTTGTTTTAGATTTTTTTTTTTTTTAAAAAGACGTTTATTTTATGAATATTTACAATCTGAACAAGAGGAGCACAATAAGTAAAAGGTTTAACATAAAATTTAAAAGAGACAGCGAATGACATGAAGGAGCCTCATTTTTTAATTAAAAAATTATAATATGAACTACATTTATTTATTTTAATACTTTTTTGAGATTCTGAACGGAGTGAAGAATGTATTGATTTTACAATGATGTGTGTTTTTTTTTTTTTTTTTTTTGTGTCTGTCGACACGTTTTGGGGCAGTAAAAATGCTTCGATTGCCTTATGTAGCAACTTTTCTGAAAGGAAAGTGAATCTATTTGGTACTTTGGGGGGTCAAAAGTAAAAAATTTCCAATATTTTTTAAATGCGACGGAAAAAACCATAAAAAAATTTGGGAAAAACGGGAGTTTTTACGCAAAACCAGTTTTCGACATAATCAAATTTTTTATTTTGCTATAACTCAAAAACTAATCAATGTAAATACTTGAAATTTTCACCAAATGTTTAGATTAGCGTTCTTTATACACCATTAAATTTTCAAAGTATTTTGACTTTTATTAAGCTATTTATAGACAATTGAAATTTTCAATTTTTTTAAGTATTTTTTTTTTTAAATAACGATAAAATTTTTTTGGCTGCCTAGAAAATCTTGAAAATTAAATACAAGGTTTCTTATAAGTTGTTCCTTAATTGATAAAAAAAAATCTAAAATCGTAAGTCACAATTTTTTTTTATAAGTGCTCAAAGTTCCAATTTATACGAAATATGTAAAAATCACGATAATTTGCAAGTTATTTTATAGATAAAAATTCATAAAATTGTTTCTGTTCATACTTAAGGTTCAAAATTTTAACACGAGGTTATCTATAAGCTACTCTTCAAAAATCTTTAAAAAAATTTCTACCGGAATTAGAGGAAAAAATTTTATGACTGTTTGAAATTTAAATATTTACGAAATTGCATAAAATAGCGATTTATTCTCAAACGATTTTAAATATTTTTTATAATTCAAAAAGTATAAGTCGCAGATTTTTTAAATTTCTACCAGTTGTTAAGATTGGTATTTCCTTTATGTCATATTTTTTTCAAAATATTATATTGATTTTTAAGCCACTTTTAGGCATTTAAAATATTCGATATTTTTACATTTTTTTTTTTATAATCGGTGATAAAAAAAATTTGGCAACTACAAAATACTTGAAAATTTAATCGAAGATTCCACAGAAGTAGTTCTTAATGTCATTCAAAAATTATTAAAATCCATAGGCACAATTCTTTTTTATAAGCGTTTGAACAGCGAATATTGACATAAAATTACATGTAAAATATAATATAATGTAGAATATTCTAGACTGACAAATGATATCGGTTATTTTAAAATGCCCTAACTCAAAAACGAAAAACCGCAACAACTTGAAATTATCATTAAATCTTTATATTGACGTTTTCTATACATGGTTAAAATTTCAAAGTATTTTGACATATTTTGACTTATTTATAGACAATTTAAATTTTCGGTTTTTCTAAATTTTTCGTTTAAAAATAAAATATACTTTTTACAATGTTTATAAATTACAATGTATTATATTCTAGACTAACATATGAACTCCGTTCAGAATCGTTAATCGTATACAATGATATCTATCATTGGATTCAAATTTAACAAATCCATTATAATAATGACCTATCCTATAAGCGAGGTGCACTCCACCCCTAACCGTACAGCAGAGCGAGGCCCATCCGGTTCTTTTTTTTTAAGTATTAATTTCATCATATTTTATTAGTCTATTTTAACTTATTTTTGAGTTTAAGTTACACGAAGACAATTTATAGAAAATGGACTTATTAAATGTCAATATTTATGTGGTATATTTTAGTATATTATTGCATATTTTTAATGAAACTGCATATTTCATAGTTTTTTGTTGCACATATATCCTAGCCCTAATATTTAATAATTACTAATTAAGATTGATTATAAAAAATATTCAGTTGTTACAACACATTGTAAACAAACACGTATTATTATTATAAACTAACACTTAAGAATGCCGGAAATTTTATGTACCTGCGACACTTTTAGTGCACGAAATATTAAATTCATCAAGTATTACCACAGAATATATGAAATCAAATAATTTTGTCTAAAACTAGATATTGATTTCGAGAGATATTTTAATCAACATCATAAAAAATGATTAAAACCCAAAAAAATTGATTCAAATCCACAATCACATGTACACTTATGAGAACAAATAAATCAATTTGTCATCAGAAAATTTGAAATCTTGTCTTGCTTGTATTTAAACACTTTTAAAATTATTATCAGTAACTACGAGTTCAAATACAACAGTAGAAGATGTAGAAAAAACAATTTTCCTTCTTCCCAAATAACTGTGACATATCTAATGTAGCAGATATTATGAGTGCATCATGTGAGATAAATATATTAAGGTTACAAAATGAAAATGTTAAATCATTGGCTAATTTTATGGATGTATTCAATAAATTAAATATTATAATTCCTATGGCTAATTTATTTTGCCGTTTGACATTAATAACGATAGTTACCACAACTTCAAATAAACGATGTTGCAGCGAGCCAAAAATAATCAAAAACTATTTTAAAACAATTATGAATAGTTCCAGAATAAATAATTTGATTATTCTATATTGAAAAAGACATTTTGTATTATATTGAAAAAATAAATATGGTTAAAATATGGGCATCATTAAAAGAAAGAAGTATCTTTGTGTAACATTTATTAATTTTTTTTTTTTTTTTTTTTAATGCAAATTCTGATTAAGTTTTGTATTAAATGATTTGTTAGAATTTTCAATTTGTAAAATTGAATGCATAATAATACTTATAATACTAATTTGTTACTAAAAATGGTTATTATTTTATGATATCCATTTTAAATCAAAGTATATACTCTCATATAGACACTAAAAAATCTACTTGGAGCAAAAACTCATGAATGATAAAAAGGCAATTTTATTGTTGGTAAATAGCGTTTTAAATATTAAAAAGTTTTTCTAGGATTTTTGTTTATTATTTATTCTATGATAAAAAAACGTATTCTTAAACTTTTATTGTTTTATATCATATAAACCTATCATTCATCACAAAATATATAAAATATATATATTTTTAAGCCACTTATAGGCATTTAAAATATTCGATTTTTTTACATTTTTTTTTTATAATCGGTGATAAAAAAAATTTGGCTCGTACAAAATACTTGAAAATTTAATAGAAGATTCCACAGAAGTAGTTCTTAATGTCATTCAAAAATTATTAAAATCCATAGGCACAATTTTTTTTATAAGCGTTTGAACAGCGAATATTGGCATAAAATTACATGTAAAATATAATATAATGTATAATATTCTAGACTGACAAATGATATCGGTTTTTTTAAAATGCCCTAACTCAAAAATGAAAAACCGCAACAACTTGAAATTATCATTAAATCTTTATATTGACGTTTTCTATACATGGTTAAAATTTCAAAGTATTTTGACATATTTTGACTTATTTATAGAAAATTTAAATTTTCGGTTTTTCTAAATTTTTCGTTTAAAAATAAAATATACTTATATAATATTTATAAATAACATTGTATTATATTCTAGACTAACATATCATCTCCGTTCAGAATCGTTTTTCGTATACAATGATACCTATCATTGAATTCAAATTTAACAAATCCATTATAATGACCTATCCTATGAAGAGTCGCAATCCACCCCCAAGTATACAGCAGAGCGAGGCCCATCCGGTTCTTTTTTAATCTTTAATTTTATATTCAAGACAGTTTCGAAATATGTCTAGTACTTAATTGTGTTCATGTAAAAAGAAAATTTAGAAATTGTTGCTTATTTTTCCTATTTTAGATCATTTTTTCTTTTTTAATTAAATATTTTTGTTTAAATTTAAGTTTTTTAAATACTTATTTGAGTGCTTTTTAAAACGCTTATTTTAAGTGCTTTAAGTGCTCTAAATTACGGTAACCGAGAGTGTCCGGTTTTAGAGGTTTCACTGTATAAATATATTTTTGTAACAATTGTATATGTATAGTTAAAAGATCAATAAAAAGTTATATTAACGAGAAAAAAAAAATCTTCTCGATTTTCGTCAAATAAGATATAGTAACCCTAGATGATGTAAATATTTTTCCCCATCATTTAAACCGACTAGAAAAGCTATGCTTGTAATAAAGACATAAAATTAAGTATAAGATGTTTATGTTACAGTTAAAACCCGAAATTCTCCAAAACTAATTCTCACAAATGCCTTTAGTCAATTCTGGTTTTGACTAATTAAAATTATAATTAACTAAGACTCGCAGTTAAAACTAGTTATAACTTATTTTTGTTTAGTTAGAACTAATTGTGTCTGAAGTGAGTTGATGAAAACTAAAATTTTCTATTGAAAATCCAAAAGGTTTTTTTTGATAGGTTAAATTAATTTTAGTTAGGGAAAGTAGAAACATAGGTTCCTACATATTAGGATATTTAAAAGCATTTATAATATTATTTAATATAACTGGATAAACTATCATGACATTTAAAATTGTCTTCCTGCATAAATAGCAAATTGTTTATAGGATCGCATTAACCCAGGTGCAAAAGGTGCATTTGATCCAAGCGGCAAATTTTGAAGAGCGGAAAAAAATGTAAATTATTCTGGAAAATAAAATGTTACAATGCATTTTTTTATGAATAATATTTTCAGTTAAATGTTAATTTTGTACTTTTCATGAAAACTCTACTTATAATACAGCGAATCATCTGAATCTTGCAATAAGTACAGTAATTACACTACAATGGACGATTTAAATCGAAAGACAATTGTAAACGATTTCGTCCAATAAATTTGTAAACCTATATATATATATATTTAAAAATCGTTTGTATAGATGTAGGTATTTATTTGGATACTTGTATAAGTTACGATCGTAAAACACATTTTTTCTGATGATGAGGTGGGAGAAAGGAGTAAGCGGCTAAAACTTATTTGCTCATGGCGGCATTGGTCCTTAACCTGGTTTTGATTGTTTAGCTGAATTTTTTGCAAGTGCATCTTATAAACACTTGCCTTGACCCTGTTGATGTTTTGATCGCAGCGATCATTTGAAATTTGATTATTTTTGATGAATTCGTCTTCGCATGTTATAAATTTAGACGTTGGTTGTTGAATTTATTTTGTCTAAGTTATCATATCTAAGTGATTTTATGTACGACTGGTTGGAGTTATCTTAAATAATTTGGTAGTCGGTCGGTCAAGTTTACCGAGCTAATTGTAGATGGTCAGAGGTAGTATACGCTGCGTTCACACCTACCAAACAAATAAAAAACGTTTGTCGAACGTTCGTCAACACCAAGAATATCTGGCAAACTTCCGACAAATGTTTTTTGAACTTTTGTTCGATCCAGACGTATTTTCAAACCAAGTTGTTTGTCAATAATCTAAACTAGAATGTTCGATTGCTAAGCGAACATTTTGCATGTATGTTTGTACTTGTATACCTAAACTTAATCCTCTATTTACATAATTATACATTTAACTATGAGTACCTTATTAAAATAGTTTTAAAAGATAATAGTTATTAAAAAATAATATAATTGAATATGATATTATTATCATAAAGTATTAATAAATAACAGACTACTTAAACAATATATTTTTAACATATTATTGTGTGGTATTCCAAATTATTGAGAGATGATAATGCGGTAATTTTCTGTTTATAAATAATTATTTTCTGTCTTAGTAGTGTTGTTTACTGAAATAATACTAAATTTACTTATCTAAATGAATAAAAAATCTTTTAGTCCAAATAAATCAATCAAAATTTAAAATAAATACTTGACATTCTCTCCTGATTTTAATTTTTATACATTCTTATTACATATTATAACAAACGCAGCAGCGCCAATGCAGCATGCGATTTGTTCTAAATCTGACAGGGTCACAGACTGTTAACAACCTATAGCGAACGAATAACTTGAACTAACGCAGGTTACGTATGGACGAACCTTTAGGTACTACGAATTTGAATACATGAATTTCGGTTAAAACTAAAAATTCTAGTTTTAAATAGTCAAACTAAAATTGACTCAAGGTATTTGTGGAAACTAGTTTTGACGGATCACGGGTATTAAGTATAATATAATATGTAAATATATAATATTTATATTCAATAGTTGTGTGAGAATATCTAAAACATAAAAAAATTTTAAATTTTGTTTAAAAATATTTTAGCAAAAGGATATGATAATATTTCGGAAATATTAAACTGAAATTTAGCTCTAAGAATTTAACCTATATTATATAAATATATTTGGACAAGACAGTTTTGATTTTGTGTGTTTAAATACCGCTACAAAATAAATATGGAAAATAAATGAACGTTATCTTTGATATTGTACCTATAGCTGCCCGTAAGATACTATATCCTTTAAAGAGATCACAATATGATTTAAATTATGAAATATTTGAATTACCGTGTTTTGTTGAAATTATTCTGGAAGTTGAGGTATCCAAAAGAACAATTTGAAATTTTTATAGATACAACCTACCTGAAACAAATCAATTATAAACAAAACCTTATACACTAGCATTGCTATAGGAACATAAATTAAAACATAGGAACACAAATACTATTCAAACTATATACAATTTACTATTCATTTCCTGACAGTTATGAGGAAGGGATGAATCATTAACCATTATAAGGGATGGATCATTCATTACTAGAAATTAAAAAATAAAAAGTTCATTAATCGTTTGATAGTATCAGTTAATGAATTCATTCCCATAACTTTTCTAATAATTTTGATTTGTTGTAATGAAAAAATCCACAGAAACCATAACACATATTAAATCAAAAATAAAATAATTTTGAAAATTAATAACAATTGTTAATTTATAAATTGATAAATGAACTTTATTGCATACAAATCTGTGTTAATCCAATAAATACATTTTGACCACTGATACAATAAAATATTATGAATTTAAAATAGTATAAAGTAATGAAAAATATAATTAAAAAACATATTTAAATACATTTATAATACAAATGGGTAAAAAATAATACTTTTAGGTTGTTTTATCACAATATAATTATCTTCTACTTCTATAAAAATAATAAATAAAAAAACGGAGAAAAAATAAAACACTTTATGAAATAAATATGACTGTTCTATAAATCAAAAATTTAAGAATTAGATAACACCATAAAGTGTTCTGTAGGTCTACTAGTATTAATCTTTGGTACTGATTCAACCATATCAGATCTATCCAAAAGGGCATCCAATTCTTCATCAGTAAAAACTAAAAAAAAAAAAAAAAAAATATGAAGATAAAATATTAAGTCTTACAATTGATTAACTACTAAAACAAAAAGAAAACCCCACTTACTAAATCCATTTGATTGTATTTTTTTTGTGTACTCAGATGATTCTAATAAATGCATTAATTCTTCAATACCAGCTATACTTATTTTTGTATTTCTGTTAAATGTACCTGCAATTTATGGAATAATATACAAATATAATTTATATTACTGATTTTATAACTAGTTAGATGTACTATTTAAAAAATGAATTTTTTTTGTTTTAAAATAATTAAAAAAATGTATTATAAAATTATAAATTATAAAATAATTATTTTAGTTATAATTTAAAATAAATAAAATACTTCCTACTAAATTAAATATGTAAATATGCTTTTATTCAAACTTTACAAATATTCTGTAAGCTTAAGTTTACAAAATAAGGTCTTAAAATTAGAAACTATAAGTAACAAATAAAATAACTTGTCACTATGGAATATTTTTTAACAAAAACTCCAATCTTACAAATAAAATTTTAAAATCTTTTAAATACAAAAATTAGGAGTTAAATTATATTTTTTTCTCTATTATTAAAACGGACTGATAAATTGAAATATTTTAGTTGTAAACTATTCTAATATGATAATAAGTTAAATATTAAGATTATTCATCAAACTTATAATTAAACACAATTACTGTATTTACCATTGCCCATTATCATTTTTTCTAATTTTCTTTTCGCACCAGCGCGGTCCAATATTTTTTCATCTACAGTGTTCTTGGAACACAAACGATATACAACAACAGGTTTATTTTGTCCCATTCTATGACACCTGTCTTGCGCTTGTAAATCACATTGGGGATTCTAAAGTAAAATAAAATTGATAGTTTAATTTGTTTCCAATACAATAATCTTTTAATTGCGAAACAAGCTTAATAGTACAATATTTAAAGTATTTTTAGAACAAATCATACCCAGTCACTGTCAAATATAATAACAGTATCTGCTGATGTTAAATTTAAGCCAAGTCCACCAGCACGTGTTGATATCAACATTAAAAAACAATTTGGATCAATGTTAAACATATTCATTGCAGTCACTCTATCAACTATATTCATAGAACCATCTAGCCTGGTAAATTTGTATGAACGTAAAATCAAAAATTCTTCAATTACGTCTAATATTTGAGTCATTGTAGAAAACAACAACACCTAAAATAAAAAATATTTGTAAAACAATAAAATGTCAAAAAAATTACTTAATATTAGTAAATTTAAATAAGCAATTATAAATAAAAAAGAGCATGATTTATAGACTAATTTAAGACAGTAACTTGTTTATACATTACCTTGTGACCAAGTAACTTTAATTTTGATAACATTGCATCTAAAACTTGAAATTTGCCACTAACTTTAACAATATTTTCATCAATGAGAACTTGTTTTGTTCCTGGAATTAAAGGCATATGAACAAGATAAGGATGATTAGCTATTTTTTTTAATTGCATGAAAGGATTTTGCATAACAACTGAGATTGCCATATCTGGAATTTTAGCTCTGAAATTAAATTACAGACAAATAATTAATCAAATTAGAATAATAGATTTGATTTTATACAAGAAAAATTTAAAAAATTTGTTTTAGTTTTAATAATTTATTATTAATGAAGATATAACTCAGGCAAGCTTACATTTTAATAACTTTTTTTATTAAATCTAATAAATTAAATTTTGTGTCATAGCTACATAGGAATTCATAGTATATGAATATATTAATACTTATTATTATTAATACAAATATTATTTTTAAATAATATATTTATATTAAAGTAATATAGCACTTACTCTTCTTGTATTGGTTCTTCTTTAATTATAGCATTTAATTCTGTGTATTTAATAATTTTTTCTACACATTTTCTTTTGGGTTTTTGCCCATAAATAGTAATATCATTATCCTGAAAATTAAATTGTTAATAATACATTACATATCCTTTATTGGTTAATTATTTAAATCCATTATTTTCTTGATATTTTTACACATTTATATAATTTATAGATAAAGAAAAATTGTTTAAAACATTTTTAAAATTACTCAATTGTTTTATATTTTAATAGGAGATAAAAAAGCTTTCTGATAAAGTAATGACTAGGTTTTATGTAAGTATAAAAGTTATTATATGTCTAATAATAATTCTACATTTGATATAATACTCTATCACATGTACAAAATATTAAGTTTTATTATTCTATATACTTCAAAATATTTAATAAACAGAGTAGGTATTTAACTTAATGTTAAGATAACAGAAATTATTCATTTATAGCAATAATTAAAATAAACAATAACAAATAATAAATAGCAGTTTTTATTAATAAAACTAGTATTACCTCTTTATTTAACAATATTTCCATATGCTTATTCAATGTTGCTTTATACAATTCTTGTTGATATTCTGTCATTGGAGCATAAATAATGATTTCTTTTTTTGGCGGCAGATTTAAATCGGTTTCTGCTTTTTCTCTTCTTAAAATAAATGGTCTTAATATCTAATAGGTAAAAATTATAAACAACTAATTCTTAATAAAAAATGTTTAATTAATGTTTGAAAGATGAAGTATGAAAATTACTTAAAATTATATTTTAATTATTCAACAATACTCATAAAATGTTGTTTACTTTCAGACTGAAATTTTTAAATTTTAAGTTTTCATGCCTTTTATAGTTATGGCAATTATTTTTTAAATAATAAATTTAATTATTCTTAAATTAAAAAGATAAAATGTGAAGGAATTTATTAATAAATATAAAATAAAACAACCTAAATTTTTAATTTTAACTTTGATTCCAAGTTATGAAAAAAAGTTATAATATATATATTTATTTTTCCATACAGATAGTGATTATAGTAACAAAGGTTTAGTTATAATTTTAAATAACTTGTAGGAAATATAATATTCTAGTATTGATAATTATTCTATTTTTATTTTTAAATTAATATGAAATTAAATTGATTTACCTTAAGAATGATGTCCAAAATTTTATCTTTTTTTGCCATAATAGCAATTTTATCATTTGAATCAAAAAAGTCATCAATTACAAACCAAGAATTAAAATCTTCTAATTTATCAAATAATTTTGGCATTAGTAAGTTTAATAATGACCATAACTCAGTCATATCATTTTGAATGGGTGTCCCAGTTAGTATCAACTTGTTAGAACATGAAAATTGTCGCATACATCTAGATATTTATTATTGTTCATGAGTTAATTAAAAATCATTAATATTGAAAATATATTTTACATACTGTGATATATCTGTATTAAAATTTTTTAGTTTGTGACCTTCATCAATTGTTATAAATTTCCAATCAATATTTTTCAAATAATTTATGTCAACTCGTATCACTTCATATGTTGTAATTATAACAGGATAACAAGTTAAGTTATTAATTTTAATAGTTTTTTTGAACTGTGATCGATTTTTGAAACGGTCACTTGCTGTTCCATGATACAATACAGTAGAAATCTTTAAATAATACATAAATATGAAACAATTTTGTAAACTAGTAAGCTGTAATTCTAAGCATAATTATGTACTTGAGGAGCAAATTTTGAAAATTCAGACAACCAGTTAGGAATAGTAGATAGAGGTGCAATAACTAAAAATGGCCCCATTACTCCCATTTCAATAAGAAAACAGTAAAAAGCTATAGTTTGAATGGTTTTTCCTAGTCCCATATCATCAGCTAAAATACCATTCATACCATTTTCAAACAAAGTCTAAAACAAAGTTGCAAAAAGATTTTGAATTGATACACAAAATACAATAGTAAAATATTTCTAAATTAAAATAAAACAATCAAAAGATATTATATTAATCAATATATTAACATATTTGATCGATTATCTAATTTATAATAAACACTTTAATTTTATTATTTTTCATAATATTTATTACTAAAAATAAACATTATAATAAAAGGATATACTTACTCTAATCCACAAAAGACCTTCAATTTGATGATTTTTGAGACTTCCTACAAATAATTTTGGTTGTTGAAATAAGTTATAATAATACTCCTCTTCATTAATGCCCTAAGAATTAGAACTGTGTATTAAAAGTAAAAACAATTAAATCTAATTTAAGACAATGAGTAAAAGTAAGTATTATACAATTTAATGATTATTTTTTTATACCTAATAGATTTATTTAAATACATTTATTCCATACACTTATTTTTAAGTAGAATGTCATTTGTATAAAATATAATATATAAGTACTAGTAATAACGCATAATGAGTACTGTATAATTCATATTAAAGTAAAATATACTGTATATACCTCATTTTTTTCAGTTAGTCTCACTTCGTTGGGTAACATATTTTCATTAGTTGGCTTAGATTTTTCTAGTTCCTTTCTGCATGTAATATTCAAAAAAAATAAAATAATTAACTATATATTAGACTCTTCATATTAAATGAAAACAATTTATAAATAATTAGTTCAGTGCATAAAAGAAAACTGCATATTTAATTTGATTATAATATTTTTAAAATCAAAACACTAACTTAATTATTTGGTGTTTGCATATTCTTAATCTGGTCTCAAAAACTGTAGTTAATTTTGTACTATTTTCCAAAAGTGTAAGCAGATTTTGAAATCTTTCTTTTCTTTCATTTTCATTAAAATTCTTTAGCTAATTAATATAACATAAAAATAGTTATAATGTACAATATTTCAAATTTAGTAACCTTTTATTTTTTTTTTTTTAAATAAAAATTATTAATAATTAAAAATATATGAATCATATTAGAGATAATTAAATATTTAATAATAATTTACCAGATTGACCTCAGTTTTAAATTTTTCTTCATGCTCTTCTTTTAAACGTTTTTCTTCTAATAACAATTCTTTGGGGAAAAAACTACTATCTAAAAAAAATAATGATTTTATTCAAAATAAAATTCATTAATTTAACACCATACTATTACACAATTTAGTTTTAAGCTTAGGTAATGTTATACAATAATTCTGTTGATGAATTGTCATTGTTCATAAAAGATTAGAGATAAGTATTTTTCTGTACTTTTATTTTACATAACATATACACATTGTATGTACTTTATATTAAGAGTTTATATATTATAAAATAAAAAATTGTGACTCAGAGTTGTAGAAAAAAGGTAACCCATAAGTAAAGTATATTGCATTACTCAAATAGGTATTGAAAATATTAATATGAAAACCTACTGTTAACATAAATTTAAAAAAAAACAATTATATGGAAATATCTCTTCCTAAAAACATGCAAATAACTTTAAATTAATTATAGTTGAGTTTATGCACCAACCACTCATAGATATTTCATTTTAAGAATAGATACTATACACTAAGTAATTTAACTATCCAAAATTTTTTTAATCACTGACTTATTAAAAAATATATTTTAAGTGAATTTTTCTAAATAGTCTTAAAATAATTTAAGTTTTAAAATAAAAATAAACCATCAATATTTAACAAAACTAATTGACTGTATATTATACATATATATATATATATATATATATATATATAGATATAATATAGATTTAAAAAAATGAATTAAAATTCTTACCAAATATATTTGTTTCATTAGATGTATTTTTCTCTTCTTTTTCTTCATTAGATAAATTAACAAAAAATCAATTATTAGTTGCAATAAATTAATAGAAATTAAATAAGATTTAAAAATTATTCACATGGAAAACAAATTATATAGTATTAATACTTTTGTACTTAAACTACATAGACAGATAATTAAAATTAATAACAACTTGATTTGATATTCTTAAAATATTAATTAAAAGTTTTTTTGCTGCTTAATCCCACTAAATTATTTTTTTTTTAAATTGTTAATAAAAAGAAATTTAAATTGTTTATATTTTACCAATATTACCTCCATTATAAATTTCAGATTTTTCACTAGTCGATGTTTCTTGGTCCATGGTAATTTTCTGTAGAATCTGAAATAATTTCTAAACTGTTAGTTATAAATTAACCAGTAAAATGACATAACTTAATTATGAAAATAATAGGTTTATGTGTCACAAGTTATCAGGAATAAGTTTGTACATAAAATCAAAATTAATAAATCTATTTTAATTACGAAAAAAAAAAGTTCTGATTTCAGTTGATATGATTATTCTTCAAGAAATGCATCAAAATGACAAAATTAATTGAAAAAAAAGCATTTAAAAAGATTATTTTAGAAATTGATTTAAATTTATCTTTTTACAGTTCATGGTGATATAATGTGTCTGTATGTTTTCAAGTTAACCTTGAACTTCAACATCACCAGAAAGGTTTTACTAAATAAAAATGTATTAAAAATAAAATGATACTAGTCAAGAATCTCATACATTCTAAAATTAAGAAAAAATTTCTTTATCAAAACCTATGAAATATTAGGTACTTGTGAATTGAGAGAATATTTTTTAAAAAGTTCAGTTAATTTGGTTTTTAAAATTATATTGTTATAACTCAATAGATAATAACTAAAAATAATAAATTTGCATAAATTCAACTAATAAAAAAACATCTATTGAATAATAAAAAAATAAATACAGAAATCGGCAATATGATAATCAACCTAATTATTCATACAATTTTAATTAATAGTAGCCTATACTTTTTAAGTCAATTATAATATAAATAAGGTTTAGTTAACATAAACCTAAGAATAAAATATATTTTTTTTAGATAATATAAATTTCTTTATTAAAAATAAAAAGCACTAGGTACCTATATAAAGCAATATAAAGTCGCGGAATCAGATAATACTATATAGGTGATAGATTAATTTACATTTTAATTCAATAGAATTTACGACTTCAAAAAATTTGGAATTAATGTCGATCGTCTAAATTAAACTAAACCATCGGCATTAATACAATTAAGTTCACGTGAGTTCGTTCCACTTTTGACCATCATGATACTTGAGAACAAAAAAGAAAAATAAAAAAACCAAAATTATCCATATGGGTTGTCGCTTGAGGAATTCCGACGCGAGTTCCATGAAAGTAGATATTACGAAACGAAACGATTCGGAAAGCGAGAAAAATTGAGGCGAAAACAATAGCGTACAAAGGAAACGGTTGTGTACGGCGAACATCCGACACAAGGCAACAGACCCACCGCGGTAATATATGCCCGGGAATATGATAATTACACTAGTTAAATGCATGGGCATCGATTTAGTACGATCAACAAAAAAGTCGGTAATCATCAAACGAAAACGATTACCGACCGTCAGTGCTAAGATCCGGATTTAAATATTTTAAAACGTACCGTCTGCTAGGTTCTGGATCGCTTTATTGATTAAGCACAAACTCCGAAACGGCAGAATATACGGTCGCAAAAGCAATCGAATCAAGAACGGAGGAGAAATAAAAAAAAATAACTGAAAAATAATCAATTAATTTCGATTTGACTTGCACCGACGATAAATCTTAATCGACCAACGGACGACGGTGACGATCGAACAATGGAAAACGTTGGAAAATCCTGTGATTGAATCACATTAACGTCGGCGCGTCACGCTACTCGCGGCGGTAGTCCGGTCGTTTCACCTACCAATTCAAATTGTTCCACTCGCCGACAGTTGCACGCGCGCACGAGCGTATCGCAACTTGCACCGCGACAGCTATTGACTGCTGGCAATTTGCCCCGTAAACGATACAACGCCGTAACGCACGATGGCCACACGCTCAGTTTACGAGTGCACGCCGCCGTCGGGAACTCGATAGCGGATGGTATGGGATTGGGTCGAGAATAATCGTCAAAACCACCGATTATATATATATCATACCCGTGTGTAGGTAATCTGTAAAATAATTAATTTGGTGTTTCTAAAAACAGTGTACAAAGTGGAATGACGCGAACAGTCAGCCGACTAAACTTTCCGGTGAATTTTTCGTGTTAGTCATTGATTAGTTGTTGATGTATCGCCGAACAAAAACCTTTTTTTTTTCCGATGTATTGTATTCGTGTATTTTTAAAATCGTTTTTAAACATTTTTCAAAACTATTTAAAATCAAAAATTATCTATTTATGTCGGAATGTGGAAATGCAATACATTTATTTATAATTTAACTCGTTTGTTATAAATAGGGCTCTAAAGTTGATATCCTTAAAAACATTAAAAAATGACAAAAATTTCTTTAAAAATGAGATAAAAAATTTTCAAATATCTGTTTTATTAATGAATCAAAACTTTCAAATTACTCGAAATTAAAAATCATTGCATGGTACAATTGGAGCGTATTTAATGTTATCAAAAGTAAATGAATGACGATTATCTGTTTCATTTATGTTTGGAAAAACTTCTCTCCACGTTCACCGAAGTGATTGGGAAAATCTGAAATCATCCGGAAAACACTCACTTAAAGTTTCTTCACCACTTAGAATTTTCAAATATTAGGAAAAATAATTAAATGTAAGTAAGTATAATAATATTTACTATAACACGACAATTACGAATGTAATTGGCGTGATAAAATCAGATAGGTACTAATTATAGTAAGTACATAATAGTAAACGAGAAACGGTAAAAATTAAACTTGTGTGAAATCAGAATAAATGACTGAAAATGTAATAAAATAACCTAAAAATGTCATTACATGACTTAAAAAGAATTAAACATCAACAAATGCAAAATAAAAATTAGTTATTTAGATCCACTTGTTAATGAACCACACTTATGACCAGGAGAGTTAATTTGAGCATCGTCTCAAAAATTCCAAAAAAAAAAAAAATGCATTTTGCATCAACTTCTGAGCCCTATTTAACACTTGTTAAGTTGTTACCACAATTATGATTATCATATTACAATAAAGTTATTATTATTAGATTGGTTTTCTGACAATCGCGCAATTGTCAATAATTACTCGGATATGATTATACAAACACGATCAATTTGCGATTTTACGTAGATCATCGTGGTCTTACACTATTTTTTTATAACTGTGTAGTGTGCAGTATTGAGTTATTGTATAATAATGGAATTAATAATTTTATCGAATTAGGAACCGAAGAAAAATATGCAAGAAAGTGTGACTATTTTGTTAAAATTATATGGAAATATCATATTCGTACCTAATAAAAACAATGATATTAGATTCTGAACGGAGTGATGGAATCTATTGGTTTTACAATGATGTGTGTTTTTTTTTTTATTTTTGTGTCTGACGACACCTTTTTTAGCAGTAAAAATGCTTCGATTTGCTTAAACAGCAACTTTTCTGAAAGGAAAGTGAATGTAGATGGTACTTTGGCAAGTCAAAAATCCAACTTTTTCAATACTTTTTAAAAAAATCGAAAAAAAACGATAAAAAAATTACGATAAAACGGGAAATTTTACGCAAAATCACGTTTTTACAAATTACATTTTTCTCAAATGCTCTAACTCAAAAACCAAAAATCGCAACAACTTGAAATATTCACGAAATCTTTATATTGGCGTTCTCTATACATGGTTATATTTAAGTATTTTGACATATTTTATCGTAACTAAAGAATATCGGTGATCGGTTTATTCAAATTTTTTTTATAAGGCCTTAATAAAATTTGTATATAATGTGTAAAAATCACGATAATTTGCAAGTTATTTTGTAGATAAAAATTCATAACATTTTTTCTGTTCATACTTAAGGTTCAAAATTTTAACACTAGGTTATCTATAAGCTACTCTTCAAAAATCTTTAAAAAAATTTCTACCGGACTTAGAGGAAAAAATTTTATGACTGAAATTTAAATATTTACGAAATTGCATAAAATAGCGATTTATTCTCAAACGATTTTAAATATTTGTTTTAATTCAAAAAGTATAAGTCGCAGATTTTTGAAATTTATACCAGCTGTTAAGATTGGCATTTCCTTTACGTCATATTTTTTTCAAAATATTATATTGATTTTTAAGCCACTTATAGGCATTTAAAATATTCGATTTTTTTACATTTTATTTTTATAATTGGTGATAAAAAAAATTTGGCTCGTACAAAATACTTGATAATATAATAGAAGCAGGGCCGGATTTAAGGTTGTGGGGGCCCCAGGGCCCACATAAGATTAAAAGATAAGAATGTTTAGTTGACCTACATGCTTTAAAACTTAAATATTAAAATTAAATTACTGATGGGTTATTCCCTCATAATGCTATTAATTTCTTATAACATCAATTTTGCTTATTGAACATAATTAATTCAGATTTAAAAACTTTTGGTCCAGGATTTCAATACAAAAAAGTGTTTACAGACAAGAAAAAGAAAAAAAGAAATAAACATCACTGTAAAATCAATACATTCCTCGCTTCGCTCAGAATCTAAAAATGTTAATACAATTAATAAGTAAATACAAGTAATCTTTAAAGTCATCTCTTTTAATTTTTTAATTTACTGCATAAAAACCATTGAGTAAATAATTATTAAAATATATATTTGATGCTAATGAAAACTAAATAAATAAAATAAACCCTTCAAATTATTTTCAACAAAAAATTGTACACATTAAATAATATATAGTTTGTTAATTCAAGGTACAACGTTATTTTATAATAAACAAATATAAAAATAAAATACTAAATAAATATAACGTACAAGTTATTTATAATAAACATACTTTTCTTGACTTCTTAATAGAAAATTGTTTGATGGTGTCTTCAAAGTCCAAGGACCTAAGTACATCACTTTCAATACTTAAAATGGTTAAGTTGGATAGACGATCTTGTGTCATTGTAGTTCTTAATCTATTTTTTATAAGTTTTATTTTTGAAAATGAGCGTTCTCCACTACTGTTTGCCACCATTAACACTAAGTACATACGCAGAGCAATGTCTACATTTGGAAAGGTAACTTTTAAATTGTCTTCGTAGAGTATCCTGAACAAAAATAATTCCCACGATTTTTCTTTTCTACAATCTTGTTGATGTAAATTAACCAAATTATTAAACTGCAGTAATTCGTTCCCTAAAGTTGCTTCCACACACAGTTGCAGAACACAAAAGGACTATTTCGTCAAAAACAACACATGTTGTCGGCGGAGTACAAAAACACGGCAATGTCCGAGGTATATTGGTCAATTCATATCTACACGCCACCGACGATAAAACACATACAATAGAAAAAAGGTCAGGTTACAGATAGATATTATCGCTGTCGGCCACGGAAAAACCCGAAATACACCATGCAATCATACGTATTTATTAAAAAGTTAATTAAAATATTTAATGTATTAAAAAATTTGAAATAAAAACTATCCTATCTTTTAAGTTGGACCAAATTACACGCGGTGTAAAAAATTTCATCAAAATCGGTTAAGTGGTTTAGGAGTCCATTGAGGACAAACATTGTGACACGAGATTTATATATATTTAGATTGAAGGATAACGCTACGCCTATTTTTCATAAGCCAAGACAAATTCCTTTCGCATTTAAGGAACAGGTAGAAGAGCAGTTATGTAAATTGGAAAAGTTAGGTGTAATTTCCCAGGTGGAATCGAGTGAAGTCCGTTAGTACCGATTTTAAAGGGTGATGGGAAAATTAGAATATGTGCGGATTATAAAGTTACGGTAAATAAATTTGTTCAGGAAATAAAATATCCATTACCAAGAATCGAGGAAATATTTCAAAAAGTGAGTTAGATAAAGAATCTTCAAGAATCTTAACGTGGAGCACCCATAAAGGACTTTTTAAAGTACACAGATCAGTAGCGCAACTTGATAATAAGGGGCCCATGTGAAAATTTCTGGACCGGGGCCCTTACCTAATAGTAAAAATGAAAAACAGTCATACGTTGTTACCTTTTAATATATTTTTAGAAAATATCGTTTTCTTTTATGTCATGGTTAACATAATTTATTGTAATTAATGTATTTAATATTACAGGAATAATATAGTAGGAATATCGTATATGAAATTTTTAATCTAGGGGCCCCTCAAGACCGGGGGCCCCTGTGAATTGCACACCCAACACTCCCGATAATTGCGCCACTGACACAGATTGCCATATAGTATCTCGCCAGCTAGTTCTATATTTCAAAAATTAATCGAACCACTTTTTCAAGGTCAGGAGAGTATAGCTAAGTTTTTAGATGATATTATAATAACTGGACAAGACCGAGCAGAGCATATGAATAATTTGGATAAGGTATTTAACATTTTAATCAAAGCTGGTTTAAAACTTAAATTATCCAAGTGTGAATTTTTCAAAAATAAGATAGAGTATTTAGGTCATATTATTTGAGCGGTAGGTTTACGGAAATGCAAAAATAAAATTAGAGCGATTGTAGACGCACCAGCACCTCATAATGTAACATAAGTAAAATCATTTGCGGGTATGGTAAATTATTATTCTAGATTCTTACTTAATGTTTCGACTATTATGAGACCCATTTACAATTTATTAACGAAAAATAAACAATTTTATTGGACTCAGGATTGTCAGAAAGCATTTGATAAAATTAATGAACTGGTTATTTCAGATAGTGTTTTAGTACATTTTAACGCTAAGTTCCCTATTACTTTGACGACTGATGCATCTAATGATGGCATCGCGAGTTGTTTATCACATATAATGCCAGGTGGAAGTGAGCGACCGATTAGCTTTATTTCAAGAATATTAGAAGCTGCGGAAAATAATTATTCTGTAACGGATAAAGAGGCTTTAGCAATTTATTGGTCTGTTAGGAAATTATTTTAATATCTCCAAAACTAAAGATTCACTATCAGAACTGATCATAAACCTCTCATTGAGATTTTAGGCGAAGACAAAAATATACCAACTATGGCATCGGCAAGATTTCAGAGATGGGTAGTTTTCTTGGCGGGTTTTCAGTATAAACTAGAGTACATTAAAGGGAACAATAATTACACGTCAGATTTACTTTCGAGGTTACCTATAAAGGAAAATATTATGTCGATAGACTGCGAACCGCAAATCACGTATATTTCATTTATAGATTCTGAATATTTCCCGATAAACCATAACACAATCAAATTACAAACTAATAGAGATAAAATTATTAGTAAAGTTTATTATTATGTGACCCATGAATGGCATAAATTGGTTAGTGATGAGCTAAAACCATACAAGGACAGACACACCGATTTATCCGTTGAACAAGGGTGTTTAATATTAGGGCACAGGGTAGTAATACCAAATAAATCACGTAAAATTATTCTAGGAGAATTAAATAGCACACATCTTGGGGTGGTGAAAATGAAGGCAGTTGCAAGATCGTATGTTTGGTGGCCCAAAATGTATGAACAAATAGAGAATATAGTTAAATCCTGTGATCATTGTTTGCGTCTAAGGCAAAATCCTAAAAAGTCACTATTAACACCATGGAGCAGACACATAAGATACACATAGATTTTTTTGGACCTTATTTCAATAGTTAGGTACTTTTTAGTGGTTATAAATGCATTTTCAGGTGGTTGAAAGTAAAAGAATTAAAAATCATAACGACGTACAACACTATTTCTGAATTGCGAGAGATTTTTGGTATATGGGGGTTACCTTTAACGTTAGTATCAAATGATGAAGCTCAATTGACTTCAAATGAATTCACCACGTTTTTAAAAAGTAATGACATAGTACATTTGCGCACAGCTCCGGAACATCCTGCTACAAATGGTGCGGCTGAAAATGCAGTTAAAACAACTAAACACGCATTAGCGGATCAAAAAAATAAAAATATATCTAAGTCAGTTATATTAAATAAATTCCTTTTAGGGTATAGAAATGCACCACATTCTACTACTGGGGAATCGCCAGCAATTTTAATGTTGGGGAGAAAATTTCGTTGTAGATTAGATTTGCTTTATAAATCTGATAACGACGTTGTGTTGGAAAAACAAGAAAAGGCGATACAAAATTATAATGGCAGTAAGAATAAAGTGTTTGATAAAGGTAACGAGGTAATGATTAAATGTTACAAACCAGGTAATAAAGAAACTTGGATAAGAGCAACAGTCAACAAAGTTTTAGATATGAGTGGTAAAAAGTATGAGTGTAAATCTAAGGATGATTATAATACATACATAAGACACGTCGATCAAATGATCAATTGTAAAATTAATGATATTAAAATACAAATACATGAGAGCGAGAATGAGGAAATTATTAATCATACGGAAAGAGACGATAGTAACGAAAAGAGAACAAAAAAAGTTCCAAATAAATTAAAAGATTTTATTTTAAAGTAATTAGTATTTCCATTTATATTATATATAATACAATTTAATGTAATATTTGTTTTTTTTTTGTTTGTAGAAAAGGTTTCATTGTACTATTATTATTGTTATTATTATTTTTATTTTTTATTGTTGATGTATGTTTAATCTTAATGGGGAATGGATTATATATATAATATAGAGGGCTGGTTTTTCTGGAGCTAAAAAATTATGACAATCCGTCTCTGGCTACAATATACAGTATATGTTAAATTAATATGATAAAAATTATTATTTTATTTTTTTATGTTTTGGATGTAATACGTGTTCCTGTGCTCCTTAGTACGAGCCTTCATTAATAGTCAACCTCACTACTTAAAAAAAAGATCCAAAATATTCTCTGTTGTACCTATTGGTCATATTTTTAATAAATAGTTAATCACTAAAAATGCATTATTTATAATTGATAAAAGTTCTCTTGAAACAGTTATTTAACAAAATATGATTTTATAATATAGTCATAGAATTTTTATTTATTTTTTTTTTTAAAAATTATTTAGATTACCTAAAGTAATACATTCGATATTGACAAAAATTTTTTTAAATTTTTTATAAAAACTAATTTCTATTTTATTTAATAATATGTTGAAAGCACTGAACAGTTTAAGTAATTTTGTATATAGATATTAAGGTTAGTATTATAATAGTTTTCAATATTTTGATATTGGTAGGTATTTAATATCTTTGTCCTTATAGAGTTTATATTTATATAATTTCATATTAAAGTAACTCATAAAATATTTTAGTTATTATTTATTATATAATTTAATGTATAAAATGAATATAAAATTTATGCATTTAAGTATTTTTGTATTAAATACAAACAATTTTGTTCAAAACTGATTTAATTTATCAAAAATAGTTTTAATTACCTTCTCTGTATTCTGTATCCATTAAGCTAATAAATATTATTAGCGTTAAGTGAATCAATTTTTAAATAAAATGTATCCTACCTAGAATAAATTAAGTAACTAATAGCTTGCATATTACTTTAAAACATAATTATATATTACTTAATAGTATAGGTACTTCCTTTATTTTGATAAATATGAACTAGAAATAAAATAAAACGAGTAATAAAAAATTGTTTTTTATACAGGTATTTTGAATATATTATAATTAATATATTTTTAATATATTGTATTGAGTATAATTATAATATAATTATTTAAACAAATATTTTTTAGTAATGTAGAATAACGCTACTGCAATATTCGACGCATAATAACGTAACTAAAATCATATTAATTCAATGCATTATTAAATGTATTAAAGATTTAAATATCATAAAAAGTTTTATTGCTCCAACATATATGTTCAGTATAGTGAAATTATATTGATGTTAAAAAAAAGGAAAATTTAGAGTTGTAAAGTTTAAATATGATTTAAAAGCATTGGATATCCGCCATGGACTTTAGAGCTTTATTAACAGCGCTGAGCATGAACATTGCTCGGTTTCTGTCGTCGATAACATGTTGTTCTTCCACAAGCACTTGATCGATCACCCGATTGACCACGTATGGCGTGAATACCATGTCGTGCATATAGTGATCGATATTATTCACGATATAATTTACCATCTTATAATTTATGCGTTTGGGTACAAAGTCTTGCACGACTTTCCTTACGTATCTGAAGTAACAATCGGTCAGATTCTGATGCATTTTCACCTGTTTACTGGACTCTAATGTTTCAGTATCATTGCGGCCCGATAGTAGCTGTATGAATAACTGTTTGATCCGTTCCTCTTCAGCCCTTAAAAATTCTTCATTTGACATACCTTTTTTAATCGTAATCGGTGTCGAGATGAACACTTCGCGAATTACATCTGACGATTTGACTAGTTCTGAAATGAACTCCCGAGTTTGTTGTATTCAAACAAGTCTGATACGTTTCAATGTAAGATTTAATGAATTCCTTAATACTTAATACCGTGCTTTCTATCATTTTGTTTAGTACATTTCTGACCTAAAACCAAATTAATATTACTTGTATACATAGCCGCAACTGGACCAATAATTTTGGGGGGTGCACAAATAGTGAAAAACTCACAGACCCGTGGTGGCAACCAAGGCCGGATTAAGCACCTATTGGGCCCCAGGGATGAAATTTTATATGGACCCTTTTAACAAAACATGCTTTACAAAGCTTAAAATTGTTTGGACCCCTTTCACTTGGGTACTCGAGAGGGCCCCGGGGCTACCAAACCCGGCTAGACCCCCCCTTAATCCGGCCTTGGTGGCAACACACGGCGGTGGAACCCGATTGAACACGGTCCCTATTTTGGAACAACCTGATTGAGCACGGTCCATATTTTTTAACAACCCGATTGAGCATAGTCAAATGAATGCAACGTTGCCAATTTTTCTGTCCGACTACAAGCAGGCTATACATACGTCTTTTGAAATACTCGTATACTCGTAATTTTTGTGCTTAACAAGTCGTATTGGAGGATGACTACTGTCATAAAAATATGAGTTTATTGAAATGCAAAAAATCAATACAACTATAATGGCTTATGATGAATATTTAAGAAATAAAGATTCTTAAGATTTACTAAAATATTTATTAAAAGTGGGAAATAAGTATTTAGGGATGCCACTTTAAAACTTTGATAAATAATAAAATTTGTATAACATAAAACAAATATTAAAATAAATATCTATATTAATTAATACCTATATTTGTAAAATAATTTAATTTTATATTTTTATACACTAATTATTACTTTGATGATTATTATAAAATAATTCCTACAAATATTTCAATTATTGATATTCAATAATAAATATCTATATTAATTAATACCTATATTTGTAAAATAATTTAATTTTATATTTTTATACACTAATTATTACTTTGATGATTATTATAAAATAATTCCTACAAATATTTCAATTCTTTTTAAAATTATTATTTAGCTATGTGGTACGGAAACGTTGTACACATTTTTATGCTCAATGATTTTATTGAATTGATACGTATTGAGCGTCAATCGTATTATATCTCGTATTTCTATTGTTTAATTGTAACTGTGCTAATTTGGGTAGTGAAAAAGGTGAACTGTGCTCAATCGGGTTACAGTCACACATGGTACCAACACATTTTTTGGAAAAAGGCTTATATTTTTTGGGGGTACACCATTTTAAACTTGGGGGTGCACAAGTCCCCTGTGCACCCCCCTAGTTGCGCCAATGCCAGTATGTCACGACACACTATTATAATGTGTCACATATTACTGTGGTCAGTGTTGTGCATTATCTAGATACATTATCTAGATAAATATATTTATTTTTTATCTTATCTAGATAAATATAATAGTCTAGATATTATCTAGATATTTTTTTTTGTGAGAAATAAATGTTCTAAGTTTGTTTTGCTATTTTTATTCGATTTTATTTTCAAGTTATAATAATTTACACGTCAATACTTCGTAGTATATACTCGTATTTTATTATTTTGTATATATGCAATATGCCTATATAAATATAATATAATACTATTGATTATAAGTTTATAAATACTAAGTACCTAATAGTAATTATGATCAGTAATAATACAGAAATATAAAAATGGACATCAATACAATTAAACATAGTTGGTGTCTAGAAACCATAGACCTATTAAGTATAGGCTGTTTCAAAAGAGAACGATCATTTCGGCCGACCGGTTTTTGTCGGTCGCTGCGCATCTCCCACCAACGACCCGTAAATGGGCTAATTAATAACTACTAGCAGCCGCAGCCCGCCGACCTCCGCGGCCCGCGCATCATGGTAATCGTTAAAACTCGACAAAGTCTTCGTGAAACGTCGGCTAGCAAGGTGGAGGATGTATGCGCAAAAGTGACCGTTTTATTTTGGAACAGCCTATAATTAGTGGCTCGTTAATAGGTCTGTTCTGAAAACGTATTGTATTATTAGTGACTTTATACCATGTATAGCAACAATTCACTGGTCTAAACGATAAAATGTTTCATAAATAACAATAAATTATTATAAACTTAGATTATCATGATTAAAGTAATAAATAATAATAAAACCTACCACTGACTACTGAGAATAGCAAACAGACGACAGTAATTGCTAATCATTGGAGACCCCTTGGTTTCGAACTACACGTGCGCGCCTAGAACTACCGACCAAGACCGATTTAGCGCTTTGCGCTATTTACGGCCTTTGGTGGGGCAGGACCTCTGACTTAGCCGAGGCTCACGGCCCCAGGGTCACTTCCCACCGACGACGGCGAACCGCCATCAGCGAGGAACAGCCCGCATGCCGAGAGCCTCAGCGCAGAAGTCCCGTGTCGTCTGTGGACCAACAGAACCGGCCGGAGCCGTACCCCGTTCGCTCTGGACCACCTTGGGTTGGGGTTTTGTTACTATCTAGCGCCGGTCCCACAACCACCACGTTGCAGCCGAGATAGGCTCCTTGACCTTGAGGGGCGCCACACATCTGAGCGGCAAGCCGGTCCGGTGTATGATAGGGCTCCCCTCTCCCGTGGTACCAATTAAGTTTTAAGTTGATATTGGTTGATCAACCCCATACGCTTGGGAGTGTCTCCCACTATTTTGGTCAACGGGTAGACCGGCTAGTGGTGGGCCATCCCCTTTAGTCGCCTCTTACGACAAGCCGGGTCCAATTAGCAATTGCTAATCAGTGAAAATGAACATGTTTTTATATATTTAGCTATGTTTATAAAATATTTATGTACAAATATACAATAAAAGTTATAAATAGTCTGCTGACTGCCAGCATGAAAACAACTCAATGTTTAGTATCCTACATTTCAATTTATAACATTGTGTAGATTTCTCATTTCTATCATAATAAATATAGGTGCAGTATTTCAGATACGCCTTAGCAGTTCTGGCATAAGTATACATAAATTTAAAAAAATATAAGCGTATGATTATAAGAAATATATATATCTTCTAAACAAATAACTATATTATGTTCATTATTTTGTTAATTATTAACATTATAATTTTTATTCATAATTGTTTAGTTATCATTTTAAATTTTAATATAAGGTATTATTAACTGATTATAAACAAAATACGTTTAAAAAAGAAAAAGTTGTATAATATAGTGATTATGTTTTTATAAATTATAGTTAGGTATTAAGTAATAAACAAAAAAAAAGCAGATTTTACTTATTCTGTGTCTCCAATAGTAAAATAAATCATAATCTTATACTTTATTATTATTATTTTTTTTAATTCAAAGGCTTCAACTACAGTGATTATTAGCCTAAGTGTTGTTTGCATCCTAAATATACTTAGACAATATTAGAGAAAAGTGCAAAAAATGGAACAAACTTTATATTATTTTATTTATAACGAAATTGCCATTTTACAAATGCAAGCTTTAAATTGTGTAAGTTTTTTTCAATTATCTATTTTTTATCTAGATAAATGTGGTTATCTTTTAACTATTATCTAGATAAATATTTTAAGTATTATCTATTATCTTATCTAAATAAATATTCAAATGATTATCTGTTATCTTATCTAAATAATTTTTTGGTTATCTTTGCACAACACTGACTGTGGTGCGTGTCACTAAAATATTATTCATTAAAACTGTAAGCTTTCAAGTATAAGTATATGATATTATTACGGCAATATGTTGAAATAATAAAAACCTCATACATTAAAAATAATTATAAGAATATTCTTATTGATTCTTACTCATATATTATAAATATTATCAAGTACAACGTCAAAATCTAAATCTAACTATATCTATATGTTTCAAAATGAATCATTTCGGATTTCACTGGAAAACGAATACGCTGAGATGAACAAATAAGAACTGAACATTTTTTTCTTTTTTTTCAACATAATACACGTATGAATCATTGTTCAACATTGAAAATAACAAAAAATAAAGATATTGAGAGTTAATTACAAGTAAGTTTATCAACCATTCACCCACAAAGACCTATCCAGACCCGGATCTTAATAAAATAATACCGGTTTTTATAATATTTTCTTTGAACTGTTTAAATTTTAACTAAGTAAATTACATTTTCTTTTTTTCAAATAAAATGTCAACATATATATATATATATATATATATATATATATATATATATATATATATATATTAATATATAAAGGATTGTAATTCTAAAAATTGAAAAAATGTATTTATTGTTTCAAGTGCATTACCATTTTTATAGATCTAAATTAAGATGTCGTCATACAAAACATATTGAGAACTTCTGCATTAAACTAACATATCCTATACAATAGATAGGTACGTGTGGGTTTTAAAACAATTATTTGAGTATAGTTCTCATTGATGAAATATTTAACAAATAATACCTACGTCATAATACAACATTAATATACTATGTTCCTTTAATTAATTCTCTTACACAAGAATATTTCAAGTTAATATGCATGGATGAGTACTTTGTTTGAAAATAAAAAAATATCATATTAAAATAATAAAATTAATAGTTGTAATCCTTTATGGTTTTGTTCATAACTGTGAAAGTTATGTTTTAAAACTTTTTACTGTGACTTAATTTAACCCGTTAGTCTATCTAAATATTTTTTTATACAGTTAATAGAATTTTTAATTATGAAATACAAATAAAATATTCCTTTATAACTTTAATCGACTATGTAACTTAGCTACTTTAGAATAAGTTGTAATATAATGTAGATTACTTACATCTATATTAATTTTTGGAAATCGTTTGAGTGTTTCCAAAAGACTTTGATCGATAGAATCAAAAATTTTTAAACATTTCAATGCTTACTAAATCCACACAAATCATTGCTGGCTCAATAAGATTTTCTAATTGTCTGCCGACCATCTCTCCAATGCTTTTTCGTTAATAAATGATCTTTTCTTGGTCCCAGCGGAATTTAACAAAATGTTATTTATCTTTTCATCAGATAAATCAAGTAGTGGATCTATTTCGTCTAATTTGGCTATATATTCTTGATTTATGATTTGGGCGATTTTCGCACCTCCCATAATTGTATTTTCGGATATATCTTTTCGATTTCCAGTGATTGTATCACAGTATGATTTACAAATATCCTTAAATAAACTTAATATAAAAGACACTTTCTGGTCTGGTGATTGTAATGTTTTCAATTCGTTTTCTAATCGTATTTTGTTGTTGTGTAATTCGTTGCGTAATAGCGGATAGGTTTTTTTTATATGCGCTAACAATAAATTCTGTAAAGTATTACTTAGTACTTGATTACCATGTTTTTTGTAAATTTCTGGGTAATTGATACTTAGAAATTCCTTCTCCGCTTTCAACATTTCCTTAATGGATTTGTTGTCGTTGATATCCTTTTGACTTCGGTTGACTACTCCGACTATGCCTAATTTAACAGGTATTTTGTGACCACTCAGAAGTTCTGCTGCATCTTGCGTTGTACCTTTATCAATGAGGTCCAACTTAGTCACCACTGCAACAGATCTCGTGCCTTCCGGATCAATAGTTTTTGCTATTTTGAGACTCTCGCTTGTCGAAGGGTCTGTATTTGCTGTGACCACTGCTAAGATAATCGCATTTGGCTGTTTGACGTAATGCATTATTAAATCTTGAATTTGTTCGTCGATGTTTTCAGGTTGATCGCCCACTGGTAGTTTGGTAATTCCGGGTAAATCCACAAAAGTAAGATCGTACAATTGAGTGTATACTTTCAACAAAATTGGCTCCCGCGTTATGCCTTTATTACTACCAGCGAGAAAGTTGGTTCTATTTTCAATTTCATTACGTACTTCGTCAAAATTACTAAAAATGATTCCAGGTTTGTGCAAAAAACAAGCCCATTCTTTTATTTTATCATTTTTTGTTATTACCAACATTGATTCCCGTTCTTCTTTATTGTACCTAATTATCTGGAGGATTAACGGAGCACGTGTTACGATACCAGTACCTCGTGGTAAGAAAGCTTTGCCCACTAAACTCTCGAGAACCGAGCTCTTGCCAGAACTTTGAGACCCGACGACGACAA
>JASXSY010001789.1:0-10616 GCA_034509805.1 Sipha maydis | reverse complement strand
ATATTATTTTGTATTTTTAGATCAAAAAGTTTTGGTAATGATGCTCAAATTTTGAAAAATCTTAAAGATCTCAAACACCAAACTCAGTTTAAGAAAACCAATGGCATATCAAAAAAACTTGTTTTTGATGATTTAAAGTCCTTTGAGTCTTCTTTAGAAAATTTAAATGAAGAAAATACTCCCAGTCGAATTGCCGAACCAGCTCAACGTATACCTGTATTTGAAAATGATCCTTTGGGGGCATTTCAAGAACCTTTAGAACCTATCCCTAAACCATCGGTTACTGTTCCTCGAGTGCGGTCAGGTATTGAACTTGATCGTAGTGGCTCACCTGTATTATTTCAAGAATGGGGTAGTATGCATCGCAGTGCTACGTATAGTGAAAATGTAGGTAAAGTTGACAAACACCTGGAGAGATCCTCCACCTTACCAAGTCATGGAGCTACTGAGCAAGATGACCAACAGAGTCCAATCAAGTCTGCCTTAGGATCAGCCTTTAAAATACCATTTTCGTAAGTGAAAAATACTGATATAATTGTATAATTATATTAATATATTATAAGTAAATTTTCCAATTACAAATCTTATATTAATCAACTTGTCTAAGTAAAAAAATACAAAATTATTTAAAAAAAATGTATGTCCAATTCTAAATAAAATTATAAAAAAATTGAAATAAATTATTTCTTATTAATTTCTTAATAATATAAATTATATTTTATTATTTTTTATACTTATTGCATGTGTTATGTATAAATCATTGTATCACTATGATTTATTATTTTTGTCTGATGTATGCACAACATAGAAATCTTATTTAATTATAAAATATTGGCTATTTTCACTATTTTAAACTGAAATTGGTTTATTTAGTTTTAAAATAAACGTGTTTACATAATTACCTTTACATTACATGACAATATTAAAATAATGGTAGTTAATTGAAAACAGTTATTATAATCAATTCAAAGTAATGTTTAACTCCCTCTGTTGGTAGTTAATTTTCAGTGTAATAAAAATGATTAACTTTTTTTTATATATTTCTTATAAATGTTGGATAAATGACTACTACATTTATTTATTTCATTATATCTTAATTAATTTTAAAAGTTATTAACCATTAAAAAATGTTTATCTTTAAATTAGATTATTGTATATAATTTTTATATCACTAGAGAGTAAACTTATATACTTTTATACCTAATTTAGCGATCTTACTCTTGGGTATTTGATAGAAAATACCCTACCACTTCTTGTTTAGTGATTCGTTGATTATAATTCTAAAAAAAACATGTTAAATATATATATATATAATAAAGTTCTGTTATAATATTACAAAAACATATATATTATATATTTATAATTATATAAAATTACAGTTAAGAACTTTTATTGTATGCTTGCAGATTTATAGTATGACAACATAATGCATTTTAATATATATATGCTTCTGTATGCAAACTAATTTCAAATGATGCTATTAATGTTTTTAATTTTTATATTGCTAGATACAAAATTAAATCTAATATTTTTATCTAATTTATTTAAATATTATAAAGATTTATGCTCATTATAAATATTATAATAATCTAATACTTAATAGTTTTAATAAAGAAAAAATAAGATGTTACATGTTTTCAATTTGTGCATTATTTTTTTATAATTTCAAAACAATTTTTTCGAAAAATATAAATTTGTTTTTACAAAATATTTATTGACAAATAATAGTGATTCTGTAAAAAAATCATCAAATTTAATTACTAAATTTAAATGTTATGTTTATATTGTATAGTTTGTCATATATTCAAATAAACCCTTCTGTAAAGTATATATTATTTTATTAAATAATATTTATTGTTATATTAATTAAAAATTTAAATTGCTTAAGTGTTCTATTATGTTTGATTTTACTTTCAGTGAGAATTATTTGTATATTTTGTAATTTTAGACAGTAGAATATTTTTGCTTAAGTAGTTTTAGTTATTGTTTCCATTTACAGTCAATATACTCCAACAAAATTTTCATTACCACGTAAGTCTGACTTCCGTATGGGTTCCAACATTATTGAAAATGCATTCACCAACCTCAGGTAAAGTAAAATTACTATAATAATACTGTAACTCGATTTAATAAGTTACAGTAAAATATTTATAGTTGTATTATTTTTAATTTGTAATATCAACACAGCTTCAAAATGTAAATTAACATGTATAATAATAATACTATACTATAAATAGTATAATACTATTAATTATATAAATCTATTTAAAAATAAATCCATGAAAATTATACCTATAAGTATAAAAATTACATTTTTTTTCAGCTCTTCAAGTTTTTCTGGAAAAAAATCAAATGAGCTCCTCATGGGTGGATTGACTAGTTTAAAGAGTGCAGCAAATACTGTAGTGAAAAAGTTTGATGAAATCAAAGAAGCAATATCAACAAATAATACACCTATAAAAGACTATGTCCAGTTAGTATCACATATTTAAAAAAAAATATATATCAACTAAAATTATTTTGACATTAAAATACCTACCTAAAACATTTTGACCTACATTCCAAAACAGAGCAATTGTAATTATTGTAAGTTTAACAATATTATTATATTTTATTGAATTCTTCTTCTTCTACTTCTTCTTCTACTTCGCCTTCCTCCCAACTATTTGGGGTCGGCCACCCTTGTCCTACACCTCCACTTTACTCAGTCAATCACATCTCCTCTGCACACACCGACAGCCCTCATGTCATTCTCCAAAGTCTCCAACCATCTCTTTTTTGGTCTTCCTCTTCCTCTTTTCCCTTCAACGTCCATCTTCATAACCACTCTTACTGCATTCGTTTCCTCTCGCCTCATCACATGCCCAAACCATCTCAGCCTATTTTCTCTCATCTTGTCCACAATTGGCGCTACACCAACACTACCTCTCACGTATTCATTCCTTATTCTATCTTCTCTTGTCACTCCACTCAACCATCTAAGCATTCTCATTTCCGCGACACTCATACTTTGTTCTATTCTCCTGTTAACCGCCCAACACTCTGAACCATACAGCATAGTTGGTCTCACTACACTTTTATAAAATTTACCTTTCAGCCTAATTGGAATTCTCTTATCGCATAACACGCCCGATGCTTCTCTAATAAATTATTTTTTATTGAATTAAATACATTATTTTTTTATTTTATTTGATGAATCATAATAATTTAATTTACTATTGATATTATTGTATTTACTTTTGTATTTTATTACATGTTAATATTCTCACTTTAATTGTATTTTAAATATATTTTAATTATATATTTATGTCACATGTTACCTTGTAAAACTTGTATATTTCATAAGAAAAATAAATGAAATAAAATAAATAATTTAATTTATTGTTATCATTATCTAGGTGTCAAAGAGAAGAAGAAAATTGGACTGGAGATGACTATGATCAACAGTCTAACAATGAACCGAGTGTTAGACGTAAAATATCTAGCGAAATATCTAATCTTGCTGTTGCTCAACATTTAGATTCTTGGAGTTCTAATTTAATTGAACTTTTCACAGATGGTAATAGGAAAAGTAGTTCTACTAATATGAATTCTGGTGAATTTTTCTTTTTTTTCTTTAAAATCTTAAAATTATTATATACATTTTAGTAATTTATTTTTACGATTTATATAAATATAAGGTTGTGCAACAATGGATTCATCACAAATGAGTTTGTTTCAAGAAAAACTCTACAATCGCTCCAGCCGTACACCAGAATTGGTTGCTTTAGAAATCATCATGACTACTTGTTCAAAATGTCACAATTGTGCATGTTTATTGTTTGATGAAGAAATTATGTCTGGTTGGGTTCCAGATGATTCTAATTTAAACACAAAGTAAACATTTAATCATCTAATTAATGGGAATTAATATGTTTTGAAGATTTTACTTTAATTTTGCTTAACAGATGTAGACTATGTATGAAAGAAGTAGTACCATTTTTGACCGTAGATGTTGTTGACTATCGATCAAAAAATAGTAATGTACTAGATAAAAATGATTGTCATGATGATCAAGAAAATAAAGATTTACTAACCGAACATAAAGAAAGAGGTATGTTGTTCTTATTCATTTTTCTTATACTGAATTTATTTTTGAATTGTATATTGTGCATAATATATTTTTTCAATTTTGAGTGCCTTCTATCTATGTTTTCATTAAGTGATGTTTTTTGTCTTATTTACAGAAGTAGCAAATAGTGGATATAAAGCTGATACAATAACAGTTCCTTTTTTAAATCCTCTTGTTTTGCGTAAAGAACTTGAGTCTATTTTGGTTGCCGAAGGTGATATTTCATTAACTCATTCAAAGTTTGTCGATGAACATCCTATAATATACTGGAATTTAGTAAGTGATTTAAACAAATCAAATGATTCAAATATTGCATAATGTTTTGATTAATTTACATTTTTTTTAAAGGTTTGGGTGTTTGAAAGAATAGCAGTACCATCTCATATTTCCGGATTATGTCTGAATGCAAATTGTGTTCTGGGCGATCGTGATATCATTGACTTTCATTCTATTTGGTCATCATGCGATTGTTCTAATATATTAATTACAACTTTGTGGGATAATCCAAAATTATATGATGATTTAGGTTTACCTATGTATGCATTTTGGTCCGACGAAGAGTCAAAAGAGAGTTGTTTGATAAGTGCTTTGGTTACTGATCGTAATACTATACCTAAAAGGTGAGTTATACTTAAATTTAAATATTTTATATTTTCACATACGTGTATTATTTTATGCAATTATTTATATTTTACATTGGCCACTTTTTTATTTTAATTTTTTTGAATTAAAACCCATTTACCCTAAATTAAACATTTTATATTATTGTTAACATCAATTATACTACTAAAGTACTCGATTTGTTTCAGTGTAATGTCAAAAGTTATAGCAAACATTCGGCGTAATAATCTAACCGATCCACTCAAAAAACTAGCTATTGAAAGAAATAAATTACGAGGAAATGATTTAGCTCATAGTCATTCTTTATACAGGGATATTCTATTCTTAACGATTACAGCTATTGGCCGTGAAAACATTGATATAAGTAAGTTAAAATTTTCCATACTTTAATGTCACTCTATGTTTAGAGTAGTCTTTAACATCAATACAATTATTTTATTATATCTCATTTTATTTTGTTTAAAATTCAATTTTTCATTTTTTATTCAATACAAATTGTATTTTATTTAAACGTATATAAGATATTAAGAATATGTTTTAACTACACTAATCAAACTAAAGTTATATTCTAAATCTATTGAATTGAATCTTGTTTAGTTACATATAATTTAAAATATTTTATTTTTTTTAGGTGCTTTTGATCAAGAGTATTTTTTAGCTTTTGAAAGTGTATCAGAAAGTGATTCAAAGTTATTGTTGAAATGTGATAACCCATTATCAATTGGGAGTCAGTACTGTCGTCATCTTTTTAAGGAACTCGAGCTTTCAAATTACAAGTGATAAGTTAACGACTTTATGTAAATCATTTTACATTTATAAATGTATTTTGTGTATTAATGTTATCTGCTCATATTAAATTATTGAAGTTATTAATAATGGATGTAGTTTTATCTACAGTCCTATGTTTAATAGTCAGTCAGTTATTGATTGAATTTAAATAATTGTTAGTTTATGAATTATTTGTTAATAATTGTATCATGTATTTAACTTTGTAGACAAGGTATCTTTTTTTTTTACGAAATGTAAATTATAATTATTATATGTTAAATGTTACAATTTGTACGAAACAATAAAATACCATTATTGACTAATTTATATACTTCCTATTTATCAATTCTACCCCATATATAACACACAATTTAGTAATAATAAAAACTGGATTTTTTAATTTATTGAAATTTCCAATGATCATCCAACAAGTGTAACTATTATCATAAAGCGATTATCATTTAGAAACCCATGGTTCTGCTATATAATTGCAATATCCATTATACGAGTTGCATACAATCAATAATTATGATTTTAATCTACAATCAATGTCATTAATTTTTATTGTAAATTTTCTAGATTTTAAGTTTACGTCTCTCACACACAAAATTAATTTGAATAAGATACTTTTTTTTTTAAAAAAAATTTAACTAAAAATTAATTGTATAATTCTAGAGAAAAAATGTATTAAATTGATGTTTGAGATGAATTTATTCAGTCAGTTGAAACGTACAATTTACTAGAACTATAAGAAATCAATCATAACTCAATATTCTAAACATTTGAAATGTATAGAATTAAGGATAGTTTCAGAATTAACTTGATTAGTAAATATAAAATATTAAAATTGCAATACTATATAATATATTGTAATAAAAGAGTCACAGTAATTGAATAAAATAATAGGACCAGTCCAAAATGATTCATAAAAATATAAATTTTTTTTTATAAGTTATCAATAGAGCTGGAATTTTGGTGACTAGCATTTTTTTCTTTAAGTGCTATACAGTTCTAACAAAAAACTAAATTTGTTTCATGATATTACAATGTGTAATTTTTATTTTGCATTATTTGTGTTAAATGAATTTTATTACATTTTTTCAAATATTACATTCATTTTGTGTATTTAAACTAATTTTTGTTAATTTTAAGTTTTTTCAATATGGATTGTATAGGTAATCTCAATTATTACCTATAGTAACCTGTACCCTTATAAAAATAGTACCTTTGAACATATATCAACATACCATAACATAATTATTGGTCACTTATACCCATTTTCGATAGTTATTGTCACCTGTCGGCGAATCGGGAAAATTTAAACTTTAATATTAAAAATTGTTTAATACTAGTATATTTGTTGGTGAATTGGGATTTCATGATAAAATAAATGTTCTCCTATGTGCAGGGCAAACTATAAACAACTAAGTCTCTACTAAAAAGTAACATTTTTTTCACATGAGATTTAACCCTGTGAATAACTATACATTTTTGTATTTTTAATTTCCTTATTAAACACATTATACATTTTGATAAGAGAAATTTGTTGTAGGATTTTATGAAACAAAATAAAAACAACCATCAACTAAGATTAAAAATAATTTTATTTAATCAATTTTATTTTTTGCTGCTCTTAGTACCAGAGCTGGAAACTGATGATTGAGACATTGTACGTTTACGTGTCTGTTCAGCACGTTTCTTTGCCAATTTTTCCTTTTGTCTGTGTGCAAGAAGCTTAGCATATTCAGCAGCTTGTTCTTTACGTTTCAAGCAACGCTTCTTTTTCAATGCCAAATTATGACGTTTACGCTAAAAATTATAATTTTACGATAATTAATTGTAATATATAATATAAGATAGTATAAATGATGTATTACCTGAAGGCGGACTGGAGTAATAAGACGTTGAATTTTGGGGGCTTTGAAATATTGTTTTGTCTTTCCTTCCTTGATTGGCAAAGGCCTTTTGATCACATACTTGCGGACATCATCTTCCTTTTGCAAATTGAATAACTTACGGATCTTATTTGCACGCTTGGGTCCAAGACGACGAGGAACATTTGTGTCAGTTAACCCAGCAATGTCCTATACCAAATTGATAAAAATTAATTTCCATATAAAAAAAATAGGAAATAAAAATATATCAATTGTTTACTAACAATCATCAATAAAAAATAATTACTATTAAAACATTAAATGAATAATTATGTCTTAACATTTTAAGGTCAAAATATTATTTAGAATAAATCAACAGAAAAATATCAAGTTAAATAAATCGTAGAATGCATTTTAAATATAAATATACCAATTATACACTAAGAATGATCAATAATAAACATTCCTACAACTTTAAATGGACATTATTATACCGACATTCCAATGCAAAAGCATAAGATATGAGTTTACAGGAAAATGTCGGTTGAAACAAATCATAACTAAAAATGTATAATAGAATTTAAAAATGTACTACTTATACACTAAGAATGATCAATAATAAACATTCCTAAAACTTTAAGTGGACATTATTATACCGACATTCCGATGCAAAAGCATAAGAAATATGAGTTTACAGGAAAATGTCGGTTGAAACAAATCATAACTAAAAATGTATAATAGAATTTAAAAATGTACTACTTATACACTAAGAATGATCAATAATAAACATTCCTAAAACTTTAAGCAAAAATTTTGTACCGACATTCCGATGTAAAAACATTGAAGACAAATGAGTTTACAGGAAAATGTCGGATTACTTTATTTTATACAAAGGAATATAATTCAATATGTAATAAATACCTTTTCTCCTTTTTTGACCACGATCAGAGATAAAACACTAAGATTGGAATCAACAATACATCCACGTACGGATTTCCTCTTACGTTCACCATCCCTTCGTGGGCGGTAGCAAGAATGTCCCTTTGACAATAATAAGCGTACTCTGACATTAGAGAGAACACCTTGTTTCATGGGAAATCCTTGCTTATCATTACCACCAGATATTTTTAGAACATATCCTTTCCATTCTTCACCAAGTATATCAACTTCAACTTCAGTGCCAATACGTTTTTCGTAAAATACACGCAGCTTATGTTCATCTACAATTTCAAACAGTTTTTGGCTGCCTGTGGCGGGATATGATACATTTAACTATAAAAAAAAACACATAATAAATTAATTCATTGTAACATAATTATATTTATGAGATTAATATAAAAATTAGGTTATTAAGACAGTAATTAAAACATTTATTAATGTATATTAATTAGTTAGATTTTAAAATATTAGTTAAAACTATTAGAAAATTAAGTCATAGATATGATTTCATATACTTGATTATACTGAATACCTGTCTACAATTTTAAATTGAATAACTACAAACATATTAAAATAATACTAACATACTTTATGCATAATACATTTAATGATCGAACTAAATAAACTCAATAAAACCCTCAACAAATTTATGAGATAGAATTTCAAGGAATTCAAAACGAATAAAAATATATATTTTTATTAGAAGCCATATTCAAACTAAAATAACTGAACAAAGAAAAATCAAATAATTAAGAATTAGCGTCAATGTTTAATGATTAAATGGACAATAAAAACGCATAATTTTGGGAAAAGGGCTTTCAAATTAATATAAATTCGATAACAAATTATTAAATAAAATTACTCGTCAATATGATGTTAAGGTAGAACAATTTGAGAACTTAATTAATGACATTGCGGAGATTTATAGAAAGTAATATGTTAAATGCCGTTGACATGAATGTTGAACGACACTTTTAATTTTATCCATTTCCATCTCAAAGGATATCCATTTAAATTCAATCAAAGCTTGCAGTACCGTTAGAGTATATATTAATAATATATATTTACCTTCATGTTGAATCCTAGCTATTGGACGCACACAGTAAAGAAATTAAAGACCATAAAACATTTTCACGAATAACACTGCACGGAAAAAGGTAAGCAAAACGTTTTGAAAGACGGTCGTCTGATTATTATGATAAGTGAGGTTAGACCAGACAGTGCGGACAACTGTTTTATAGCGGTACAACTATCCGAATTGGTAGTGGGTAGTAGAGATTTTTATGCTTGTAAGTTGGTAGATCGAGGCACCATTTCAAATTATTTTCGCACTCCACTCATCCTTCGGCGCAAAGATTCCTTTTCACGATTATCTAAGCTTCTTAATAATTCTTTACAGTTCTTTAGAATCGTGTTCCTCTCATCCTTATCATTCCGATACAATTTTATAGTACGCTAGGTGACCATATATTTTTCTAGTCATAACGGGACAAAAATAAAAACTCATCATTTCGATTATAAACAATTTTTTTTTATTTTATTCAATTATTATTAACAAAATTACGTACCACTATGGTTTGAAGAAACCAAAAAGAAAAAAATATTAATTGATCACACCTATTTATAAATAACTCATTTTTATTATAAACAATGTTTTTATGTATACAAAGAAAAGCGTCTACATAAAGTAAACGGTCGACGATTACTGTTGTACTGAATTATAATCAAAGTCTAATCTCAGAACGTTCAAAACAGTATGGACCCACTCTTAAGCACCTCCTCTATCTATCTATCTATCTATGTCCATGTGTAAGACCCTGACACTTTCCCTCACTCCCTCTGTTTTTAAAGATTTAACTTTAAGTATATGTAAGTTATACGTAATTTTTTAGTATCAAAATTAACAATATTTTACAATATTCATACTATATATATTTTAAATTTCCAATGTATTGTAACGTAAGTAAATAATTAGTGATACACGGGGCCTTACTAAGTGCGAGACTGGGGGCATAGGCCTCGTTCACCCCCTCCCCTCGTAAGGGCGGACTCGCTTGCAACAAAATACAAATGAACAAACATTGATTTTCAAATGGCTAAGTAAATCTGTTTCCATTTAACTCGATTTTTTCATATTTATCTTATAATATTTTTTTATTATCGTCATCAAGAGTAAGTTTTCTAATAAATCATAATTAATCACGTATGGAACAAATATAATCAGGAACAAAGTATTCTTGGAATAAAGTACCTTGGAATAAATATATTGACGAGTAATATTACATAGGAAGAAGAAGGTTTGG